>JASAND010011888.1:0-103369 GCA_030248195.1 Trissonchulus latispiculum
CTACTTGTACAAGTATAAAGGGTTGTTTCTAATGCCGTTTAATGAAAGTCTTTATAAATCTTAAAAATCTTGGGCCCCAAGATGATGTTTTTTGCATGTTGTTGTTCCTGTTGAGCCAGTCAATACGACCCGTGTCTCCGCCTCCAGCATCGAGGATCGGGTCAAGGTGCTGCAGAAGGAAAATCGCGAGTCGGATCATCAGCGGGGTGGATTCTGGGAAGAGTTTGAGGTGATTTTGCTGTGGTTTTTTTAGTTTAGACGTTTTTAAAGGTGTTTAATGTATTTTTTCAGTTATACTAAGTTATGGATAGTGGATGGCAGTTGATGAACTTAATAGGTCAACTAAATATATTATAATGTGGCTGTGTCTTGGCGATTTTCACCTTTTTTTGTCCTTGTTTACTAGCATTCCAAGAGATCCTAGGAATTTTGCTGAATTTTTGGCTCATTTTCACAGTTTGCCGTTTTCTAAAAATATTTTACGGCAGCTCGTCTATTTGCTCCAAATTTACGAGATTTTAATTTCTTTGCTTACTTTTATCACACTCATTTGTTTGACCGTCATGAGAAAGTCCATGTTGCCCCCCCCTACATTTCAAAGTGTTGTATACACCTTGTGGCTTATATATGTATACGTATAATATATATAGTTGTGTACGAAATTGTCAATGATGTATTTGGTGTCGATGGTTGTTTTGTGGAGAACTATACGTAATATTTGGTAGTTTTTCTTGCAATTACATCAATTTTTACATCATTCTTTGTCTATTATATTTTAGTCTCTACAGCAGCAGGAGTGTAAGCATGTGCATAGTCGACGTGAGGGACAGAAACCGGAGAATCGGGCCAAAAATCGCTACAAAAATATTCTTCCCTTTGATCATACCCGCCTCGTTCTCCGCGACGGGGACCCATACGTTCCTGGCTCGGACTACATCAATGCCAATTCTGTGGAAATTTTGCCGGTATATTGCCAATCTTTATTTTAAATGCGTAGTTTAATTCTAAACTAAAATTTAAATTAAATTTAAATTTCAGATGGCGATGTTAAAGTTCTGGATCCTTACGCCATGAATGCTTGATCCGCTTTCATATTGTGTGTTTTCATTTCGCGTCTAGAAAACCTGAGACTAGGCTGACAGGCGGACTAAAACTAGCCAAATAGTCAAAATTAGGGTTTAGATTTTTAGATTTTAGATTTCATATTTTGTCTTGTTTCTTTTGTCCCGCAGGAATTTGAAGACTGTTCTGGTATCAGGAAACGATACATCAGTACTCAGGGCTGCCTGCCGAATACGGTTGATGACTTTTGGCGGATGGTCTGGCAAGAGAATGCCCGAGTGATTGTTATGACCACAAAGGAGGTATTTTATGCAAATTAGTATCTTTTGCGGAAGTGAGGTGAAGTTTGCAGTTTTGGGCAAAGTTTTATCAATGACTTTTAGGATTTGAAAAGTACTCAAAATATTAATTTGAATGCTGTAGTGCAGTTCCGTTAAATAAACTGAAGGTTTCCGTAACAGCACCAATTTTTTGGCTGGTATATGAACTAAGCATTAGCTGATTGATTTTAACTGGCTAAGCTTAAAATTGCGAAAGGTAAAAAGTTAAAAATCCCGCGAAGCTGGTTAATTTTAACATTTTGGAAATCCCGTGTTGTTGCTGTCGTTTTGGGTTCTCTCTCAGAGGTTTAAGGTGCTGGTTTCCGTTCAGGTATTTTTGACGCACACGGCTTTAATCCTTTACGTAAATAGCGGATTTTTAGGCCAAAAGATAAGAAAGTGTTGGTTTTTGGCCTTAGGCTCCCAGTAGGTAGTCAGTACACGGGATTGGTTGTTATGCCTGGAAAGAGGACACGAAAATGAACATTTTTGCTTTTACAACCTTTGAGCTATCTCCAGTGGTTAAGTCAGTATAAGCAAAAAACTGTTTGAGGGTCAAAAATGGCCATTTTTTAGGAAATCAGTTTTTTCAAAATTACTGCCACATGTTAAGGACAAAGTTGGCTTATTTATACTCAATCGATGCAGCGTCCAAATGCCCATTTTATGAATGCCTACTAGCCGGACTTTATTGCTTTAAGCTAGAGATTTAGCCGAAAAACCATTTTGGCAAAACTGCAATTATTTTGTTTCGAACATCGATTTCTCCAAAAATACTCAACAGATTCCGGAGATATTTGGCAGAATTGGAGTTCGTACTTCTGCGGAGGGACGTTTTTCTTGGTTTAGGCTAAAACGTTTGCACTTTCGAGAAAACTTAGGGCAAAGTTTAAAAATTTAGTGTCTCCGTGCATTTTGCGAATTTTCTCAATCGTTACGTGACACTGAGCGAAACCCAAAAAAACGTCCCTGGGCCCATATGTCCTCTGTATGATAGCGCAAAAAGAAATTTTGTCTGATTCCGCATTTTTGAAATATCGATGTTCGAAAATTTTTGGTATATATTTAGCTGTTATGTCAGAAAATGTTTGCTAATTTTTCAAGTTTCGTAAACTCTTGTGAATGTCCTGATTATAAGCTTTAAAACGATGTATAAAGCACTTTCCAACTCCCGAAATTGCGAAAGTTATAGCGTTTTAAAAAATTACCACAAAAGCACTGCACAAAAGGATACCACCACCTTAAGGGCGCGCGCGCGCGCGCGCGTGTGTGTGTGTGTGTGTGTGTGTGTGTGTGTGTGTGTGTGTGTGTGTGTGTGTGTGTGTGTGTGTGTGTGTGTGTGTGTGTGTGTGTGTGTGTGTGTGTGTGTGCATGGAAATAGGCGGCATATTTTTTCTTAGAAAAAGTTAGACATTTTGATTGTTGGTGTTTTTTAGGTTGAACGTGGTAAGACGAAATGTTTTCGATACTGGCCGGACGAAAAGGGAGAGAAGGTGGCCGGGCTCAGGAAGGATCTCATCATTCAGCATCTGGAGACCACAACGACCACTGACTATACCCTGAGACAGTTTTCTCTTAGGAAAGGAAATGAAGTTAGTATATAATAATTATTATGTTGTAAATGTAAACATAAATTCTATGCTAGTAAAGGTTTGAGTTATTTTTAGTCCAGCGTTTAGTTGCCTGCTGTATTTATTCTGTTTTGGGTGGATGCACCCCTCCCCTTAACTTAAACAGGGGAGGGTCGCTTTTGGTATCAAATTTTGCCCACGTTGGTCAGAAGGCCAATTTTTTAAAACGCTTTGTGGCTTCGACGGAGACATTTTTCATCAATTTTTGCCTTTTTAGCCTCCAAATTTACCCACTTTTGTGATAAAAACCAACTCTTACAGTGTATGTATATACTGTATTATGCTGAGAAAAATAGCGCTGCTACCTTTTGCATAGTTTTAGAAATATTTGCTCGCATCCTCCCCCCTCCACCCCCAAGGTTTTATTACCCCTCATACTATTACGTATATTATGTAGGGGCGCTGCGCGGCCCCCTGGAGACCATGTTGGCCTGGTGCCAGCTAATTAGAGGTCCGGGAGGGGTAAAAAGGTTACCATCGTAAAGTACTCGAGTAGTACTACAAGTTCCACCATACTTTTGGTTCGAATTCGAAACTTCAAATTTTTGCACTTGGCGATAGTTACCGTGCGTTTGTTTTTTTTTCTGGGTTAATAACGCTAATTGGAAGTGCATTTTCTAGCGAAGTGTTGGAACGATGTGGGCATTTTGGGCTCGGCCAACTTTGGCTCTGTGCCAAGGCCCCAAAGTCGGACTTTCGCTATTTTGGCACTTCGGTTGAAATCAACTTTTTTTTCACAGGCTAGCAGCTAGATCGGTTTGGTTTATTTTATTTGAATATTTCGGACTATGCGCACAAAGTAACGAGGGCGATTTTTTAATTTCGCTTTGCAGCTTTCAGGAGATGGGCCCAAACTTTGCTTTTTTTTGGCCTGTTTGGGCGTAAAAGTCCCACTTTTACTAGAAATGGCCTAAAAGTCACTAAAAATGGCGTTTTTCGGCCTTGGGGTGATACCCACATATAGTAAATCGGGGTTGCTGAACACGATGAGCATAGTGCGGAGATCGGTGGATGTGACCCCTGACCCACAGCGCCCACCCACGGTGGGTCCGGTGTGGGTCAAAAATGAAAGTCATCAAAAGTGGTCATGTTTGGTATAAAATGAAAGCCCTTGGCAAGGCGATCAACTTTTGTCATTGTACCACCCCCAAAAAGTGGCCCCACCGACCTGTGGGTGGGTGCCTCACCCACAGTGGGTCCGGTGTGGGTCAAAAATGAAAGTCTTCAAAAGTGGTCAAGTTTGGTATCAAATGAAAGCCCTTGGCGAGGCGATCAACTTTTGTCATTACACCACCCCCAAAAAGTGGCCCCACCGACCTGTGGGTGGGTGCCCCACCTACAGTGGGTCCTGGCATTTTTTTAGTGGGGGGGGGTGGGGGGCCCCCCACTTTTCGGTTCCCCCCTCCACTT
Source organism: Trissonchulus latispiculum (assembly GCA_030248195.1). Taxonomy (NCBI): domain Eukaryota; kingdom Metazoa; phylum Nematoda; class Enoplea; order Enoplida; family Ironidae; genus Trissonchulus; species Trissonchulus latispiculum. The sequence continues at coordinate 4,424 of JASAND010011888.1, forward strand.
TTCGGAGCCCCCCCCCCCACTTTCGCCCCCCCCCACTTTTCGGCAAGCCCCCACCCACTTTTCGGCAAGCCCCCACCCACTTTTTTGGGGGTCGCCCAAAAGTGTCAAAAATAAGGTTTTTGGGGTCAAATTTTCAAAAATTTTCTCAATTTTTAGCTAATTTATGGACTTATAAGCTCATTTTAAGCTTAAAAACAGCGATTTTTTGCGTTTTTACCTTAAAAATGCTAATTTTTCGCTAAAAATTTCGGTATATTTTTCTTTTGGCTCGCCCCCCCCCACTTTTCGGAAGCCCCCCCCCCCCCACTTCCCCCTCCCCACTTTCAAAACCCTAAAAAAATGCCAGGGGTCCGGTGTGGGTCAAAAATGAAAGTCTTCAAAAGTGGTCAAGTTTGGTATCAAATGAAAGCCCTTGGCGAGGCGATCAACTTTTGTCATTACACCACCCCCAAAAAGTGGCCCCACCGACCTGAGGGTGGGTGCCCCACCCGCAGTGGGTCCGGTGTGGGTCAAAAGTGAAAGTCTTCAAAAGTTGTCAAGTTTGGTATCAAATGAAAGCCCTTGGCGAGGCGATCAACTTTTGTCATTACACCACCCCCAAAAAGTGGCCCCACCGACCTGAGGGTGGGTGCCCCACCCGCAGTGGGTCCGGTGTGGGTCAAAAGTTGTCAAGTTTGGTATCAAATGAAAGCCCTTGGCGAGGCGATCAACTTTTGTCATTACACCACCCCCAAAAACTGGCCCCACCGACCTGAGGGTGGGTGCCCCACCCGCAGTGGGTCCGGTGTGGGTCAAAAGTGAAAGTCTTCAAAAGTTGTCAAGTTTGGTATCAAATGAAAGCCCTTGGCGAGGCGATCAACTTTTGTCATTACACCACCCCCAAAAAGTGGCCCCACCGACCTGAGGGTGGGTGCCCCACCCGCAGTGGGTCCGGTGTGGGTCAAAAGTTGTCAAGTTTGGTATCAAATGAAAGCCCTTGGCGAGGCGATCAACTTTTGTCATTACACCACCCCCAAAAACTGGCCCCACCGACCTGTGGGTGGGTGCTCCACCTACAGTGGGTCCGGTGTGGGTCAAAAATGAAAGTCTTCAAAAGTGGTCAAGTTTGGTATCAAATGAAAGCCCTTGGCGAGGAGAATTAATATGGGCACAGCTTCGCCGAGCAACCCATATTCGGGGGCTTTTACGCCTCGCCATGGCGATTGTCATATACAAAGCGATTAATGTCAGTCAATAATAACAATTCCAACAGTTAAACAATCGCTGCAAGTTGCTTGCATAGAAAGTTATGTAGATTAGCTAGGTATATAAACGTAAACTATACTAATTTGTTTGTGCTGGACTATGGCAAGCAACGAGGAAAAACAACCAAGGCTATGATTCACGGTTTTTTTTGCGTAAAATACTGCGTATTTACGCAGTCGAGCTTAAAAATACGCAGTCAAAAACAAAAATACGCACCAAAATACGCAGCCGTAAAGTTCGGTAGTAGGAATTTCTAGAGTGTTCTAAATTAATTTCTTGAGACAATCTACCGTAGTTTGAGCTCTGGCTTCTTTTGGGGGGCTTCCGCCCCCCCCAGACCCCCCGCCTATCTCTTCGATTCTCCTTCCGTCTACAGTTGATTATACTTTCTGCCTAAGCCCACGTTGTACCATGCGATGCTTTTCTTTCTATTTGATTTGATATAGTATATAAATTAAAATCTTAAATATGTGTTCAAATCAAGGGAAGAGTAACTGTATTTGTCTAACCAAATATTGGCTTAACTATTAAACTGTTCAAGGCAAAGAAGTCAAAGTTTTAAGAGCAAATTTACTCCGAAATTTAAAATTTTCTTCAACTTCTGGGGGGCTGTGCCCCCCAGACCCCCTGCGTATCTATTTTTCGTCACCTATTCATTCATACTCATACACCGCAGACGCAGAGAGAGCACTCAATTTAAACTCGAACTAAGATTCTTAACGTTGTTTAAAACTCTTAAAAACAGCATTAATTCGACGCTAAATGCGTTTATAGCTTTTATAACGTTGAGAAGCGATTTTTGTAATTTTACGCAGTCGAAATTAAAAATACGCACTCGAAAACAAAAATACGCAAAATTTACGCAGGTCTGATTTTCAAAAAAAAAACCCTGCTATGATTGTAAAGCTAGCGGTTCAATGGAAATACAAGATCGTCGGAGAGAGTTCTGAAATTATTGCTGAAATATAGACTTTTCTTATAAATGGTTAAAATGCACAGTAAATGTTAAGAGTTTATTGGAAGAAATGTTTGCTTTCATTAACACTCGTTTATCAGAGTTGTATTATGTAGGGGCGCGATAGCGCCCCTACATAATATGGGTGTAAAGGCGTCTGCGCGGCCCCCTGGAGACAGTGTTAGCCTGGTGCCAGCTAATTAGAGGTCTGGGAGGGGTAAAAATGTTACCATCGTAAAGTACTCGAGTAGTACTACAAGTACCACCATACTTTTGGTTAAAATTCCGAACTTCGAAATTTTGCACTAGGCGGGAGTTACCGTGCGTTTGTTTTTTTTCTCGGTTAATGACGCTTTTCGGAAGTGCTTATGTCAGCGCAGTGTTGGAACGATATGGGCATTTTGGTCCTATACTACTATTATATGTTGGTAGGCAGGGTCCTCCCATGCAACCTTTTTTGGTCATTTTGGCACACTGCCAATTTTGGCTCTGTGCCAAGGCCCCAAAGTCGGACTTTCGCTATTTTGGCACTTCGGTTTTGGTTTATTTTATTCTAATATTTCGGACTATGCGCACAAAGTAACGAGGGCGATTTTTTAATTTCGCTCTGCTGCTTTCAGGAGATGGGCCCAAACTTTGCTTTTTTTGGCCTGTTTGGGCGTAAAAGTCCCACTTTTACTAGAAATGGCCTAAAAGTCACTAAAAATGGCGTTTTCGGCCTTGGGGTGGTACGCATTTATAGTAAATCGGGGTCGCTGAAAACGATGAGCATACTGCCGATACCGCCGGAAGTGACCACTGGTCAGCATGGCTCCCGTGGTTCCTCGCCCAGGGTCAAAGTAGGGAAAACTCACTCTAAACAGCGTTTTACCTTCGTTTTGCTTGTTGGCATATATAGTAAATCGACTACGCTCGTTTCATTGGGCATATTGCCGAAATCGAGGGAAGTGACCAGTGGTCACTACGGTCTATGTGACCTATTGACCAGTGGTCAAACCCCTTAAAACGGCGTTTTTCGGCGTTTTGGTTGGGGGCACATATAGTAAATCGACTACGCTCGTTTCAATGGGCATATTGCCGAAATCGAGGGAAGTGACCAATGGTCACTACGGTCTATGGGCCTATTGACCAGTGGTCAAACCCCTTAAAACAGCGCTTTTCGGCGTGTTGGTTGGGGGCATTTATAGTAAATCGACTATGCTCGTTTCAATGGGCATATCTCCGAAACCGACGGAAGTGACCACTGGTCACTACAGCCTATGGGGCCTACTGACCACTGGTCAAACCCCCTTAGACAGCGGTTTTCGGCGTTTTGATTGGGGTGTATATATAGTATATCGACTACGCCGTTTCAATGGGCATATTGCCGATTCCGATGGAAATGACCAGTGGTCACTACGGTCTATGGGGCCTACTGACCACTGGTCAAACCCCCTAAAACGCGGTTTTCGGCCCTCTGGCGGTACCCATATAGTAAATCCGTGTCGCTGAACACGATGGGCATACTGTCGAAGTCTTTGGTGAGGCGAAAAAGTTTTCTCCTTATACCACCCACAAACAGAGGTTGCAGCGGCCTCTGGGGCGGAGGTGAGAATTCAGTGGTACTATATATATTTATATAATCACTTTTCTGCTCTACCTACGGCACTGTTCAAGCTCCTTGTATCCATTACCGCATTGCTGGAAAGGGATCCTTTAAAATGGCAGCAGGACAAGTAATAAAAATGCTCCTCCGGAGCATGAAAAAGTAATATGGGTGGTGGTGAGGTTGTAAAATCAAGAGAGGACTAGTCTTAAAAATGCTTAATATGGGGGCTAGGTTCAAAAAAAGAAGAGGACTAGGTTGTGGGCGAATTAATATAGGCACAGCTTCGCCGAGCAACCCATATTCGCGGGCTTTCACGCTTCGCCATGGCGATTATCATATACAAAGCCATTATTGTCAGTCAATAATAACAATTCCAGCAGTTAAACAATCGCTGCAAGTTGCTTGCTTATATGTACGTAAACTACGTATATAGTAATTTGGTTGTGCTGGACTACGGCAAGCAACTAGAAAGAACCAAGGCTATGATTGTAACGCTAACGGTTCAATAGAAATAGAAGATCGTCGGGAAGAGTCCTGAAATTATTGTTGAAATATAGACTTTTCTTATCAATGGTTAAAATGTACAGTAAATATTAAGAGTTTATCGAAAGAAATGTTTGCTCCCACTAAAACTCGTTTATCATAGTTGTATATTATTTACGCACCGTAACTAAACCTGAACACTGGTATATATGTATATACGTAATACGTATGTATATAACTTTTTCAGTCCGCGAATATGGGTTGCTCGGCGAAGCTGTACCCATATTAATTCGCCCACAACCTAGTCCTCTTCTTTTTTGAACCTAGCCCCCATATTATGCATTTTTAAGACTAGTCCTCTGTTGATTTTACAACCTCACCACCGACCATATTACTTTTTCATGCTCCGGAGGAGCATTTTCATTACTTGTTATATTTTGTTTCTAACTTGTTTTTTGGCACTTATATTGTAGGAAGAGGTGCGTACAATCTATCATTGGCAATTTTTGGCCTGGCCCGATCACGGCGTCCCCTCTGACCCCGGCTGTGTCCTCAGTTTCCTGGAGCGCGTCAACGCGTGTCAGGCGGCCCTCCCCGACCCGGACCAGAGTCCCATCATTGTCCACTGTTCGGCGGGCATTGGACGAACGGGGACCTTCATTGTCATTGACATTATCCTACATTTGATCAAGGAAACTGGTATGTGCCTTACTTATGCAACAACCCTGCATTATACATACGCAAATATACATTATAGTACACATAATATTCATAGTGTGGAATCGAACCACAGCCACCCCCCTGCCCCTGAGAAATGTGGGTTTTGAAAATCTGTGGAGAATGAACACAATGCTAGGATGGTGAACAAAGAGCTAGTTGCGTGTACATAGGTGTGGTCTGTGCATATAGTTCCTGTTGTATGTAAGTTTGCACTCATTCAAGTCGACTATTTGTGTTGTGCGCTAACGGCATGTTGCTGTTGTTGTTGTTGTTGTTGTTGTTGTTGTTGCTATGTTTGGTCCCTGTTGTAGGTATCAACTGCGATATTGACATTCAGCGTACGGTGAGCATGGTGCGATCTCAGCGCTCTGGTATGGTCCAGACAGAGGCCCAGTACAAATTTGTCTACATGGCCGTCCAGCACTACATTGACTATTTGCGACAGAGGCGTCAGGCGGAACAAGTATGAACCAACCTGGAATGTAGTAGCTTTTCTGGTAGTGTTGTCATACTTCTACCGTACCCGATTTCAGCATCATCCTCCAGATTTGGGACTTGGGAGGGAACGCATTTGGGGGAGGGGGAGGTGGGTGGGAGGTAGTTTGTGCCCCCCCCATCGTAATTAGCCCAGGCATGAAAGTACCTACGTAGAACACAATTTCACGACTGGTCGTTGAAAAGGGCATTTTCCAGCAGCACTTTTCGGAGAAAAGGAGCAAAAAGTCATTTTGCGGCGCAGGTTTTGTTGGTCCCTCCCTGTTTTATTTATCCGTTTTTCGGTTTTTCTTACTTTGCTAACTGTTTGTTGTTTGTTGCAGCAGAGCAGTCAGAACGGCCGGGAGTATACCAACATCACGCCAACCAATGTTACCACCGGGAGCAACAACAACAGTAGTAGTACCCTCTCACCGTCAGCCCTGAACAGCGCCGGGGGGTCGTCACAATTGGGCTGGTCTTCGGCCTTTGGTGGAGGATCGACCAGGACCTCCACATCGCCTCCGATTTCTGCCGGAGCTGGTCCCTTCTCGCCCCCCGTGGTCTTGTCACCGCAGGCAGGAGGTTGCACCTCGTAAGCTGTGGGTGTATTTGTTCGATAAACCGTACCTAGGTTTTTTTGTAGCAACTGTGCTTGTTTTTAGCTGCACTGGACCACCGACTGTCAACTGTTTCAGAGTTGTCAGCAGTGTCTGTTTAAACTGTCCGTCTGACATAGCCTGTAGGCAATGATTCATAATTCTTCTAAGCCACCCGAAGGCTCCTCGTCTTGGCATAACGGTGCGCTTCGATCACAATACTCGAATGTTCCCCCGTTTGCTGGCGGGTCGACAAGCATACCTCCTTCCCCCATTTGCTGGGTGGGGGGGGGGTAACCATAAGAGGTCCCCGTTTGGGAGGGATGTCTCGTCAAGACAAGCTAAAATTGGCTTCTTGCAACCCCACCCCCACCAAACGTGAACCCGTTTTACAAACTGTGAACAAAAGTGAAACTTCTGCTCTATCCTCCTGCCAATCGGGGATGAGGTCTCCGCAATCTGCCGGCTACCCCTCCCCCCCCCCACCAAACGGGGGAACATTCACGTGTTGTGGTCGGATCACCGTTACGCAATGCCAAGAAGAGAAGCCCTCTAGTGGCGTACTATTATGCACTCTTGCTGTAGTGCAGCGGGGAGATAGTTTGGCTAAACTAAAACTGAAAGATAAAGCTTTTACCAAAATTGTATCAAATTTTCCGATAAATCGGCACCTTTGGCTCAATAGCCATATGAGTGTGCTGTAGTGTACTGGCGATTTTTAACAGATTATCATAATGTATCTGCTAGGTTAGCTTTAGGCAAACAAAGTGGTGGAGGAAAAGTAACCGTCGTGAGAATCTAAATACAGTTCAAAATCGCCAAAAATGCAAACAAATGTTTGCAATGTGTTTTCTACATATTATTTACTGTTCTTTCTAAAGCAACAAACATGGTGCTCAAGAATTCAGTTCAGGCAGCAAACTGGACGAATATTGTACTCCATAGATGTTTTTTATGGTTTGTTTTAAAAAATCTTGTGTTAATATGATTTTAGACAACAGCAAAACCGGTTTTAAATTTATTTTCATTTTTTTACTATTTTAGACAACCTCGAAGCGGTGGGCTGAGTCCCTCTGGGAGCACCACCTGTGCTGCTGATAACCACAGCTGTTCTGGACCGGCTCTCCTCTCCTCCAACAACAACATCAAGAATGGCGCCGGCCCTAATTCCGCTGGGGATTCCCTCCTCACAAACACGACTGCTCACACGTTTCCCCTCAATCCTCCCCCGGTACCCAAACGGCCCCCCAAAATCAGTCCCCCACCACCAGCACCACCTGCAGTTTACCCCCTCAAACCTGCCGTATCATCAACGTCACCCTCTTCATGACCCCGCCCCACTCCCCCCCCCCCAGCTTTTCTTTACCCTATTTGCTGATTTTTTGGTCAAGGGATATTGCTGCTGAGCGTTGAGCAAATGAATTGGAGCTGCTCGCTCACGTGAAGTGGAACTCACTGACTCTATGCTTGTTGATTGCTGAAAGCTTAGTACAAAGCTATCTCTCTCTTTCTTTCTCTCTCTCTCTAGTGAGGTTTCGGTGGTTTATGTTATGTCAACTGCTATCCCTTTGAATCTAACAATCATTCCTTTTTTAGATCTTTGTGGTGCGCAACTGTGCCACCTCCCTTACCCTTACCCTTTCCCTCTGTTGACCCAATAATTGTGTTAAATTTGTGATTGGATTTTTCTCTTGACCATGTACCTATTATTCAGAGAATAGTGGCTAGTTAACTACTGACTGATAGTTCATTTTGTCTTTGTATGTATGTCTGCCATGCCTGTCTATTTTTGGTTGTTCAAGTATTATACAGAATAATGTGTTTGAAATTAATTATGCTACTACTTTAACTCAAGAGGAAAATACGAAGTAAACATGGAGGTTCTGATGTTCTTACTGGGTTGGGGGTGTCCAGGGGCCGATGTTATAAAAATGGGGTTAAGGCTAACCCGGGTTAAGTCCATTATGAGGTTAACCCCGAAATTTTTGGGTTAGGTTAACCCTTGGGGTTAACCCTGTATTATAAAGCATTTTTCGGGTTAGGTTAAGTTAACCCGGTTATCCTACGAGTTAAACCCGATTTTAACCCCAACTAGTTCAAGCAAGCAGCTAACTCAGCTAGCAAGGATTTTACCAGGGGCCGATGTTATCAAACTTGGGTTTCCTAAAACCCGGGTTTCGCAGTTTTTGGGGTTAACCCTGAAATTTTGGGGTTGGGTTAACCCTGCACTCTTAGAAATGTTCCAGTAGAAACTACATGAATCACTTTTGTAGATAATAAATACAAAAGCTTTTGTAGAAAATACAGGTTAACTCTTGTAATTTCTACAGGTCATCCTTGGTAGTGTTTACCGGATATACTTTGGTAGAATGGATTACAAGTTAGACTAGTATTCAATACAAATGAAACATGTAGTTTTCACTGGTTTACAGGTTTACTCTACTGGAAAGTACTCGATAAGCTGATAACGCAAACTGCGTATATAAGGGCGACAGTGGTCATAGTTTTTGAAGACTGAAATTTTTTGAATAATTTCAAATTTTCAGTCTTTCAACACCCCGTAGGTGATTTTTTTGTAACGGCCGCTCCCTGCCGAAAATGTTTTGGGAGCGGCCGCCCCCCACGCACCTGCCCCCCTTTTCCATTAACAGGTCGCTCCAGTAAAATTAATAGGTTTTGTCTTGTAAAAACTACAGGTTTGGTATCTAACTTAGGATAGTCAAAAAAGTCTAACAAAACTACAGGTTTCTTTAGTATTTTCTACAGGAAACTCCTGTAATAAAAACTACAGGTTTCCTTTGTATTTTCTACAGGAAATTCCTGTAATTTTTACTATTCGAGAGGCCGGTAAGAAATACAAATGTTACTTTTGTGGAAAATACAGGAAGCTCCGCTAGTGACTGACCGCACAGGAGCACTTTTGTGGAAAACTACAAGAATTCCTGTAGTTTCTACAGGAGTCTTTTTAAGAGTGTGGGGCTAACCCAATGTTATCAAACAATTTTGGGGTTGGATTTCATACACCCTATTTTATTGGGGTTAACCCTGAGTTAACCCGGAATTAACCCTGAAATCCAGAACAGTTAACCCAGAATTAACCCCAAAATTTACTGTGCTGTCTTGTTTATATTTTTGGAACTAATAGACGAGACAGTCCCACGAGCGAAACTCATAAATTACATGGAATAAAACCTGGGTTTGAGGCTCAACCCTCCTCATCGAGTAGGGTTGAGATTTAGCCACATTAACCCAAATTTAACCCAAGTTTTTAAACCCGGGTTTCATGATAACATTGGATCTCCACTTAACCACAATTTAACCCAAAACCCAGTTATGAAACCTGGGTTTCAAAAACCCAGTTTTAACCCAACTTTGATTCCATCGGGTTTGGTTTTGAAAACCCATTTTTAACCTGTGTTTAGCTCGAAACCCGGGTTTGGGCCTTTGATAACATCGGCCTCAGAGCTGAAGTTTCAGAGAATAATTCTCTTTGGTGACCAAATTGGTTGTCAGCTGTTTGTTGTTTTCAGTGGAAATATTCTAGAATTTCTACTTGTTTCGGGTGGAAAGCAACCCGGTTGCGGTTCTGAACAAAATTGTTCGGAGTAGTGGTGCTGTCACTCTACCTGTATCAGTATTTTTATGACGCGTTTATGTGTATGGAATTAATGTAATGTGGTATATTTTGTTAGATTATTATCTGGTGAAAAAGTTGTATGTAAATGGAAAATTTGTCAAGAGGTGTTGCTTTAGTTTTGTCTGTTTCAACCCATGTTATCGCTATCAGCCATCATTTTTCAACTCACTCAAACCCTCGTAATCGGATTCTGTGATATTTAAATGATTGAATTTAAATTAATTTTGTACACGTTGCAATGCTTAACTTTACACAATATACTTACGTATAATGTTTAGCTCAATTTCATGGTGTTATCCGTCTGTGTCTATGTAGAGCATTTCAGTTTCTATGTTTATCCAGCATGGGCGCACTCAGGGGGAGTTTTGGGGTATGACTCCTCGTTCTCCTCCCCGGGAGTTTTCTTAGGATAAAAGGATATAAGAATTTTCGGAGTATAAATTTAAAAATTTTGCCTTTAAGTGTTCCCTATGTTACGAAGAAGTCGGTTGCCCGTTGAGGGCAGTTCACCCCTAGGTGGAAAATGGCTCTTTTTATTTCCAATTTTTAAAACTTTTCCTTCCATTTTTATCAATTTACGCTTTCGCAGATCAAATAGAGCGCATTTTTCACTTAGTTTTTTCCGTTACTAGCTGAACGAAGTTATTTTAGTCATGAAGTAAAAAGTTGGCTTTCACATATATTTAAAATCATTTTAAACGTTTCTGCTATGGATTATTCTTAATTTCAAAATGATTTTCAGCTGCTGGGGGGCTCGCCCCCCAGACCACCGTTTTAGTTAATGGCTATATTTCCAAATCTCTTCTAGTTATGCTACAGCAGAGGGGACCACTTTGTCGCAAAGTAATATCGACCCCTCTCCCCCCCCCCCCTTTCATCGACTGGCGAAAGCAAACATTTTCAGTCTGGAACCCTCCATTTTAAAATTGTGGGAGAATCCCTTGTTTCCAGTATGTGTTTCTGTATTGTAGGCTCACTCATCGTATCTTTGCGTGTTAAAGCGCGAAAACACAGCGACTCCGTTAGACTATGTAGAATGCGACTGTTTCTAGCGTGAGACGTCAGTGAAGGATAGAGGGCGAATTTGTTTGAAGTTGAGTGAGGTGATGTATTCATCTTGAGCTGATAAGAGAGAATAAGGTAATCCACAGCACGTAGAAATTGGTAGGATTTAAATTTAGTGCTAATTGCTGGTTTACCTGGGGACTCCAGTTGTGATTGATTGTGGTATTTGTACTTGTACATATTGTTTATGTTCATAGTTCATATATAGTTTTGTTGATTTTGTTTTGTTGGGTACACTCTTAAAAAGACTCCTGTAGAAATTACAGGAATTCTTGTAGTTCTCTACAAAAGTGCTCCTGTGCGGTCAGTCACTAGCGGAGCTACCTGTATTTTCCACAAAAGTAACTTTTGTATTTTTTACCGGTCTCTGGAATAGTAGAAAATACTAAGGAAACCTGTAGTTTTTATTACAGGAATTTCCTGTAGAAAATACAAAAGAAACCTGTAGTTTTTACAAGACAAAACCTGTGAATTTTACTGGAGCGACCTGTAATTTCAGAAGGGGGGGGGACAGGTGCGGGGGGCGGCCGCTCCCAAAATATTTTCGGCAGGGAGCGGCCGTTACAAAAAAATCACCCACGGGGTGTGGGAAGACTGAAAATTTGAAAAATTCAAAAATTTCAGTCTTCAAAAATTATGACCACTGCCGCCCTTATATAGAAAGTTTGCGTTATCAGCGTATCGAGTACTTTCCTGTAGAGCAAACCTGTAAACCAGTGAAAACTACAGGTTTCATTTGTGCTGAATACTGGTCTAACTTGTAATCAATTCTACCAAAGTATGTCCGGTAAACACTACCAACGATGACCTGTAGAAATTACAAGATTGAACCTGTATTTTCTACAAAAGCTTTTGTATTTATCATCTACAAAAGTGATTCCTGTAGTTTCTACAGGAACATTTCTAAGAGTGTAGGTTAGGTACATATTCAACCATGTTTAACCCTTGTGTATACTCTGAGTTTTTGTAGGTAATTTCATTGTATTAAAGATCTTCTTGTTCGTAGGTTCTATAATCAGACACGCGGTTTGTCTGTGCAGCGAAAGATACACACTTGCAGTTTTTCAGATATATAACTTTCGCCAAAAATCTATTTTTTCAAATTTCTCATTTCTGATGCCTCTGTGAAATTGGAAATAGTATCCTTTACAAAATAGGTTTGTCTTGTGCTCTGCGGATTTTGATACGGTTAGCTGTATTGTCAATTTTCAAAGTAAACAAACTTTATTGAACAGCACAGACACTGTAATTATTGCACACATACAAGCACATAATAGCACTATGTAGGTAGTTTTCTGGAGTGTTGGAACCTAACGTCGCCGTCTGCCGTAACGGAGGGCTCCGGGAATTCCACGTTTCAATAGAGCTTGATCTGAAATTAGAAAATACAGAAAATTAAATGCAATGGATTTATGCGAACACAAGTTGAGTCATGATTTTGCAACCATCGCCGCTTTTCTCATTAATACGTTATAACGTGTTCCGCACAATGGTGCAAAACTGTCCTTAGTCACTAACAAACCTCCAAAAACTTTTTCTGCTAAACGTTTGAAAGCTGAACACAAGCAAAAGCATACATAGGTAGTTTTATCCGCCAAGCTAAGTGATTCTCTGAGCTTAAATGAGGCTTGGCTCAAGCTTCACGCTCCTTGCAAAACGGCTGAGTTACAAATGGAGTACGCATAATTAATTAGAGATTATATATATAGGTAGATGTCTGCAGAATAGTGATGTGGATCGGATCGGATCGGCAGCTAAAAATTTAACCGATCCGATCCAGCAAAATTATTTGTCGATCCGATCCGATCCGATCCGATCCGGGTCCTGGATCGGTCGATCCGATCCGATCCGGCGATCCGAAATGATTCTTTCAAAAAGCTAAATGGAACTACATTTAAAGTAGGTTTTTGCCTTGTCAAACATATCTTACACACTAGTTTCACTAAAATTTCTTCATTTTATCATTCCGAAATACTAAAGCACAATTGTGTAAAATTATGTAAATTAAGCAAAAGAAGTAAAATTACTCAAAATAGTTAGGCAGATAATGATCGCGGCCTGCCTACCAACATACAAGTTTAATCACCAACATTACCAATTTTAGATAATACAAATTTAACATATCAGTTAAAACTATAATTTTGATAATTTATATAATTTCATTCCAGTAAAATTTATTAACTTGATGTTCGAGACACCGAAATTGAAGTTGTAATTTTTTGGATCGCCGATCAAACTAACATTTTTTCTCAGAAACTGAATCTGAAGCTTGTACAGCGAAAACAGACTAAAAGCTTTTATAAACATTGCGGGAAGTAAATTTTGTATGACCACTTAGTTTGACTCTTTCGGGTTTTGGAATAAAGCCACAAAGAGTTCAACCACAAAACTTCACCCGAAATTCTGACAACAGTAAGCAACATTAATTATAGAGAGTTATGCATTAATTCATTTATTCATTTTTCATTACTACTTAGCAGCATACTAACAGCGTGTCTTGCTTCTACACTTTGGATGCCAGATGGCAGATGCATTGCATAAAATTATATAGTATGTAAAAGTATTAGATTCCTGTAATAAGTTGTTACGTACTGAATGCTAAGTTTGAGAGACTCAAAACCGAAAACAAGTTTGGTTGGTAGAAGGATAATATTGGACTAACAACGTAAGCACCAAACAGTGCAGTGATCGAAGTCAAGTTCAGTCACAATATGCGTTGAGTACGGTTTAATTTCATGTGATATTGGGTATCAAGTCGGATCGCCGATCCGCCTGACTCAAGCGATCCGATCCGAACCGATCCAGCAGGCCTACCGATCCGATCCGATCCTACCTCCGGATCGCGGATCGGATCGATTTTGCCGATCCGATCCACATCACTACTGCAGAATCGCTGTGATTTTGGTTTTACACAGCGCTGGAATTGCTTTTTTCATATTCTCCTAATGTTGTTTTCATAGTTTTATTTGTGAGTAGGTGCTCGTCGGATTTCCAAATGTAGCGTCTCGCCTGGGTGCCATGTTACCCATGAAAGCGTCGACGAGCCCATATGTTGTTTCTCATGTGTGTCACACTCTACGCTCATCGAGGCGCGTCGATGTGCGTCGTACTACATTAAAGTTTGTGATTTTATCGTCATTTACGCAAACACGGGTGCCGTGTACGTATGTACGTCTGCAAACGTCAGTGCACTTCGGTGTGCATCGATACACGTAAAACGTGAGTATGGGCTCGCTGACGCGCGGTGGCCAGTACATAGTTGCAGGGAACCCGAGCGAGAAGTTACGTTAAAAACCTTCGGCGGTACGCAAGTGGAAGGCCGTCTACTTGTGACTGGAACTGGGAAATCAACACTGGGTACCGTTTTCCTCTTCCTTGCAGCGCCTGTCAGTGGTAGGGTCATAGTTAAAGGCTTGCTGTGAAAGATGGGGGCAGTTTTGTTCTAGACATAAGTGTTTATCATCCTTGATCCTCGCCTTTCCGCCTCTTGTCTACCATATGGACCGCGGAGGGCAGCAAGATAAAGGTCTCTGACGAGAACCTACATTGCTGGGTACCAAGATAAAAAAGAGTGTTTATCAGGAGTGTTATCAAATCGTGTCCTCTAGTTTCAATATTAGATTACGTAATGACAAAGAAAGAAGTGGGTCAAAATGTTTGCCTCGCATGCGATCCGCGGACCATTGACTCTGACCCACACCCGTGCTCCGCGGAAAACTATTTGACCCATATGATTAATTACACTTTTAATCCTAATGATGTTCTAAGGCTAAGTGTTGGCAAGAATAAAATAATGGGGGTTTCTAGCTGTTTAAACCATTTGAGCATGAGAACAACTCAATTGACATATGCAGAATCTCTAATAAATCGGTTATTAACATAATTGAAATTGAAAATGATAGAAAAATAAAAATTATGGCACAAAGACGAACATCTTTAAGGAGTTTGAAATGTTATTGCTAAAATCTAATTTTTAAACCTGGACTGACCCACTTTTGACCCACCCGCGGGTCAGACGATTTTGACCCATATCCTACCCAACCCGCCGGTAGCCGTGGGTACTCGTCACCCACTTCCAGCTCTGTTTTTTAATTCTGTTTTTTAATTTTGTAATTTAATTTAAATAGAATAATTTACTGTATGCATCCAGTTCAAATGCACCAGGATATCCCAATTCGTCCGCTCGCTTTCCATATCGCAGCGCTGAAGGCAGTCGTTTAGCCATGGCGGAATTCTCGTCAAGATCTGTCAACATGGCTGAAATAAAAAAACTCACTCACAAATCAAACTAAAAATTACTGGGTTTGACTGAAACTTTTCCGATACGCCTACTACTGCGGCTGCCTAACGGTCTGCCATTTAGGCTTTCTTCAATTATGATTAGGAAATAAGACAGCTCCACGTGTCATAAACTGGTCCTCTTGTGTGTCCTCCAGCTGTGTCCTCCAAGGGCTTTTCGTGAAAGGGTAGAGTAGAGTTAAAGTTAGCTCGATCCTTTTCATGAAAGAGTTTAAAGAGGGAAAGAAACTCAAGCGTGACCAGCGTTGAAACAGTTTTAGCTCATTTAGTTTGAGCAGAGGCAGTAGACACAACGTGTGGTTTTGTAATCTTCTCCAACTCTTCTCCAATCAACTAGACTTCAGAGACTATAAAGTATAGTTGGACGGTAGAAACACAGGATGGATCGGACGGTAGGTATTATTGATGATGTTTCAGTTTCAGAAATCGGATCCAAAATAATTCATTGCCAAATGCGATTCCGTTTCTAACCGGTCTCTGGATGAACGGACTACTCAGGAGTAGAACTTGGGACAATACCAAAATGACCAAACAATCTTCGCCTTTGAAGGACAACCGAAACTAATAAATCAACGTTTAGTCTTGTTCCAGCCAAACTATCTTCAGCTTCAACGTCTGTACGTTTATTGCGAAACAATTTTAGTGCAGGCGTTTCACTTAACTCCGTCTCATCCAAGAGATTACGGGTCGCTACTCAAAGAATTTGATTGAATTCTACGAAATTAAGTAAAATTCAGTGACTCAGAACCAGGGTTTTTTTTGGTTTTCGGATTTGCGTCAACCTTGCGTCCCGCTAAATTTAAGTTGCGTCCCGTTAAGAAATTTTGCGTCCAGGCAGAAATCTTGTTTTAGCGTGTTTTTTAGTGCAAAAA
Organism: Trissonchulus latispiculum; assembly: GCA_030248195.1. Lineage (NCBI taxonomy): Eukaryota > Metazoa > Nematoda > Enoplea > Enoplida > Ironidae > Trissonchulus > Trissonchulus latispiculum. Next base: position 20,361 of record JASAND010011888.1, read on the forward strand.
TTGTTTTATTTATAAAAATTTCGATAATTTCTTTAGTGCAAAGCTATTTAGACTATTTAGAAAGCTGGTGCTGCTTAACGGTAATGCACGATTACAGGACTACCTACCAAGAATATAGATGCGTCCAACATACACGACGGGGGGTCTGGGGGGCGGAGCCCCCCAGAAGTTGAAGAATTTTTTTGAAATTACAGAATAATCCGTAATGGAAATGTTTAAAAAGATTTTATTTGACGTCTGTTGCAGAACTTAGTAATTTTCGATATATATGTATTATTGACACACATTATTCCGATATTTCAATGTTAGTTAAACTAATTAAAGTATTAAAAATTTATTAAATATTTAGGAATATCATTGAGAAGAAAGGTAGCAAACATTAAAACATACATTCGGTTTCGCAAACTTTGACAACTGGTGATCCTTAATAGCAGGATTATTGCAAATGAGCACCGGGGGGTCTGGGGGGGCGGAGCCCCCCAGAAGTTGGAGATTTTTCGAAATTACGGATTAAATCCGTTGTGGAAATGTTTAAAAAGATTATTTGGCAACTGTTACATCTATTCTAACTAAAGCTCCTAACGCTAATGCATTTTTTGTGTTAATTGCATCTGTGAATTCTTGAATTTTGAATAAACTCAGTATAAAGTCAATAGAGAAGCGTGTATGCCCCAGGCAGCGTTATTCAACTGCAAAACAGTGAAGCATTTGTAAATACTATTAACGTTAGTTACAATAAATGGATAGTGAATTGCTCGTACATAGGGTAAAACCGGGTAATAAGGGACATCGGCATTTAGGGGACAGATTACTACATTTTACAAAAGCGTTAGTTCAACTGAATGCAAATAATAAAGTGGTTTGCATACCAAGATAGAGCAGCATCTGTGCTATCCAATCACATAAAGCTTATCCAAAAACATGGTTTGTATTGTAAGAAATCTTGACTTTACGAAAGAAGCCCGATTTCACTAAACTTGGGCCAACGTCAAGTAAGTAACAACCTAAGATTTTGAATTAAGAGCGAGAGCTAAATATTGTGTTTTGTATGATAATGTTTATATTTTTGGAATCCTTATTTTAAGAACAAGATCGTCACGTTCTCAGATTTTTGATTGAGTGAGAGCTTTAATTTCAAGAAATTGTCATATTACAAAAATCGGTGTTTTAGTCTAATAAGGGACACGAAATTCGGCTAATAAGGGACAGGCAAGTTAAATAAGGGACAGTGCAGGGTAATAGGGGACAGTATATAAATAGCGCTGCTGAAGTACATTCCTTGCTGGGAAAGGCAAATAAAACAATAGTTTAAAATTATGCTAACTGATTTAACAATCACAGATTAGCAAGATGGGGGCTATGGGGTGGCAAAGTCAAGGTGCTGAAAGCTACTTGTTATATATTTAGCCCGGCAAGGGGTAAGCGAAAGCATATTGGTCCTATGCCAAACCTGGCAGCACGAAAAACCTGAATGTGGCGGTTATTCCGTCCAGATTAGTTTTCTGTGCAAACTGTGCAATGCATCACTGCAATTAGTGAATGTCATTTGGTGAAGTATAATTGTATTGTTTCTTTTTTTACAATCAAAACCGGTTGTCTTGTTTTTTCATTTGTTGTTTGTGGTTTCATCCCGTGTGTCTCAATTTTGATCCCAAGTTTTGTTAAGTCGGTTTTGTTTCAGTTTGCAGTTTGAATTAAAGATTTGTTGGCTCATATTGTATAGGCTCTAGCGTTAGGAAAGGCGTAATTGCCTATGTCCCTTATTTGCCGAAACTGTCCCTTATTAGCCTGAGTACTGTCCCTAAATACCCGAAATTCATAAAAAATGCTATTTTAAGTAAATTTAAAATTATTTTGCAAGAATAGTTGAATAAAATAAACAGATGTTTAGGTCACTGTGCTGTGGAGAAATCGCTGATTCAGATGATATAAATAAGTCCCAAAAAGAAGGAAGTAGGAGGGACTTAGACAACTTAGAACCCGAGACTTCTCTAAAATTCTAGTTAGCCGGATTTTTTTGTCCCTTAATACCCCGTTTTACCCTAGGTCTTTTGTATTTGAAAATTTCAGAAAAATGGTAATCTTGCGTTATTTTAAGTTGCCATTTGTGTATTTTTTGCGAAAAACGTTTTTTTAGAAGAACCAAAAGATTTGGATATTCTGCTTCTGCTACAGTTACAAATTTTGTTAATTTCGGGGTTTTACTTTAGTACTAATCTTGATCCTGCCTGACCTGTTGAATGAGAACAATATAGATGTATAAATATATATAAATGTATATAAATGCACCTAGTAATCTCTATGTATTTATTGACGTGAAATTCATGAGTTCGAAAAAATCTGATATATATGGATGCAGGTGGACAACAACTTAACAAATAACATTGAGTAACATTGAGACATGACCTTGCACCTTGGCATTCCATGACAAAGTGGGAAACACTGGGGGTCTGGGGGCGGAGCCCCCAGGACCCGAAGAAATTTTTGGAAAAAACGGAAAAATTGGTACTGGAAACATTTAAAGTTTTTACTCTTACAAAAGTGAATTTTCTCCCGAAATAATGTTGCGTCTAGCTTGCGTCCCGCTAAAATTTCATTGCGTCCAGATAAGAAACTTTGCGTCCAGACGCACATCTGGACGCAAAAAAAACCCTGCTCAGAACTTTATGAAAATGTGGCAGAAGGCTGCTCAAAGTTGCAAGTTTGACATTTATTGTAATTTTTATATTGTCGCATTTTTACAACTTAAGTCTTATCACGACGTGCTCTGGAGTCAAGGTCGGAGCCCTGAACTGGTGACTGGAAGACCAACAAAAACCTTTTCAACTTTCCAGGCTTTTCTGTCGAAGTTTGCTTAAAAGCGGTTTTCGGTGTCGGGGTGAGCGCGCGGTTTTGAAACGCTGGTGACAGCACAGCCCACCAAGACGCGTCTCACTCTCATCTCAAGTACATGATGTGTACTATGTACTGATAAGAATAAGTAGCATACCATCAGCCACAAGCAGGGCGCAGCAGAAGCAAGCCAAAGAAACAGTCAGACATTGTGATCCCATGTCTGAAATCAGGAAAAAAAGCTGAAATTAAAATTAATTCCATTTTCAATTTGAATAGATTGTCAACGTTCAAATTTGCTTTCATTTGCAATTTGCAGTTTCCATGCCAATTTGGTGGTCCTCATGATTTTTGATAGATACTGACCTTCCATCCCAGCCTGAACAATGAAATATATACATATATATATATATATATATATATATATATATATATATATATATATATATATATATATATATATATATATATATATATATATATATATATATATATATAGGTATACGTTCCGTTGTCCAGCTTAAGAACCAGCACATCCAGTACCTAAACAACTGAGCACCCGCACAAAACCCTGCTATTTCAGTAGTTTAAAAACTACAGAAGCGTTTGTAAATTTGTTTTTCTTTTTATTTAGATCTTTAATTGATCTTTAGTTCCGTTTGTCTTTAGAAGGCGGGGAGCAATGAAGCAATCCTTGTACTACACCGTCAAAAAAGAAAAGCTAATAACTTGTCCAATCTAATTTGTCCTTTCAAATTCAAACTATATATTCCACCTTTTACAATGGGCGAGCATGACGCAATAAATTAGAGCTTTTACACGAATTAGACATTTAAATGTGTTGCATGGATAAATATTTGGTCCAAACTTGTTTCCCAATAATTCCCTTAGAGACCTGTACCTGTAAGGCCCGAGAATGCTTACCACAACACTTTCACTCCTGGCTTTGACGTTGGCGTTGTTTGTTTCTGACAGCGGCGTGGACGCGCGCTATTTGCATATGGTGGCAATTGATCCCAAAAATTTGTCCGTCAAATCGCTGAATCATCCGCGACTACGTGTTCTGCCCCGACGCGACCAACGAGCAATACCGAATCTATTTTTGCGACCCCCAAAAATTAGCGGGGGGCCTTCGGAGGGAGAAAAACTTTTCGCCATACCAGCCCCCCGAACACGGGACAACTTTTGCTGGACGTGGCAAATCCTGGCTATGCGGCTGGTCAGACTGCCTTGTGATGAAGCTAGCTAATAGCTGAAAGCCAAGCCCGTAGCCGTACTGGAAAATATGTTGACCGTTCAATAGTGACTGAATGTATGTTTGTTTCTGGATATAATAAATGATAAGTGAGATTTTCTAATGTTATAGTGGAAATGAGATAATTTTAAACTTGGGTCTTATCTCAAGGTTATTGGAAATTGAAAAAATATATGTAGTAAACCGAACAATGTGCTAAAATTGTGATCTAACCTCTACCTAGAGTTGTGCTCGGGCCTTAAAGCGAGCCTCGGGCCTGGGCCCGCTCAGTCGCAAAGGCCCGGCCCGAGCCGGGACGGCCTGCTCTTTGAGACCAGGCCAGGTCCGGTCGAGTCCAATCAGGCCAGTCATATTATTGTTTTTCATATTTCAAATGTTTTCCAAATTATATATCCTCACCAGAAAGTCGAATTTATGCTTCCAGGAGCGGTTTAAGCTGCCATATAGCCCTAAGCTATTGTTTGACACGAGTCTACCGGGCCTTGAAGCCCGACTCCGTTGGTTCTAGAGACCCGGGCGCGGCCCGGAAAATTTCTTAGCCGCACAACTCTACCCCTACACGAGTGGCCTCCCCGATGTCACTGTTCTGGGGACTGCTCAGTCCCCCTTCATAGAATCATAGCTGTGCTTAGAACAATCCCGGTCAAGCAATCATGTGAACGATCAAAGCTTCAGCGTTTCTGTTGAAGAACGGATCACCTCAGTCATAACGCGTAATGTTTTGACCAATAACTGTAAAGCTTTGCATCGATGAGACAAGTTGTAAGCTTAGTGTGCACTGCACGCTTATGCTGAGTTAACGAAAATCGAAAAACGTCTTTCAGATTCGTGTTCAGCTATGCAGAAAACCTCCATACACATATTCAAATTTATAGGAAATTCGGGGACCAAATTTGAATAACCCAGAGGTCGGCTATTCAATTCCCATACCGTAGCACTATTTAAATCGGCTTTCATTATCCAATATCATACTCTTAAAAAGGCTCCGGTAGAAATGCAGGAATTCCTGTATTTTTCTGCAAAAGTGCTCCTGAGCGGTCAGTCACTGGCGGAGCTTCCTGTATTTTTTTACAAAAACAACTTTTGTATTTCTACGGGTCCTTCAAATAGTGAAAATTACAGGAATTTCTTGTAGAAAACACTAAGGAAACCTGTATTTTTTACAGGAGTTTCCTGTAGAAAATACTATCGAAATTTGGGCCTCTCCCATTACCCCCCACCACTCAAAATTAGCCTATTTTAGCCTAGAGAGCCAAAAGTCGTGGGTTCGATCCCCACCTCAGGCTCGAATTTTTCGGGCCGGAGGTGCTGTAGTGACATCCTTTTTTCTTTCGTTTATATGTAATCTTGTATTATTCTTAAAACTTGACCAATTGAGATGAAATTTGGTATGGGTATGTTTTCGACCACGATGAGTTCACATATCTAAAACTTTTCCGATTTCGCGAAATTCGATTTTTTCGATTCGTAAGGGGGGAGGGAAACCCGTAAGAGGGCAAATTCGTACGGGGAACCAAGGGAAACCGAAAATTTTTTGTCTTCGATTTCGTTAAAAAGTTGTGTATAGGGGTTTTCAGGAGCCACAGAACACGAATCTGAAGTCAGTTTTTCAATTCAGCTTTTCGTTAGCTTATTATAAGCTAAAGTTGTAAGCTAAAGATGTAAGCCTATACTGAGCTAACGGAAAGCTGATTCGATAAACAGACTTCAGATTTCGTGTTCTGCGACCCCAAAAATCCAATACACAATTATGTAAACGAAACCAAAGGCAAAAAAATTTTCGGTTTCCCTTGGTCCCCACGTACGAATCGAAAAAAATCCAATTTCGCGAAATCTAAAACTTGCGATATTTGAGCTCAGCGTGGGCGAAAACATACCCATACCAAATTTCAGCTCAGTTGGTCAAGTTTTAACAATTTTGAGTGCTGTGGGATAATCTGGAAAAGACCCGAAACCTGTAGTTTTTTCCGATGTTTTCGACAATCCTAAATCAAATACCAAACCTGTAGTTTTTACAAAACAAAAATTGTAATTTTCACTGAATCGACTTTTTAATGGCATAGGGGGGCAAGTGCGGGGGTGGCCACTCCCAAAATATTTTTACAAAAAATCATCCACAGGGCGTTGAACGACTGAAAATTTGAAAAGTCTCAAAAAATTTCAGTAATCAAAAATTAGAATCACTGTTGCCCTGCGTTATCAGCGTATCGAGTAATAACCTGTAGCCTGTAGTGTAAACCTGTAAACCAGTGAAAACTACAGGTTTCATTTGTATTGTGTACTAGTCTAACTTGTAATCCATATCCGGTAAAAACTACCAATGATGTCCTGTAGAAATTACAAGACTTAACCTGTATTTTCTACAAAAGCTTTTGTATTTTAATCATCTGTATGTCACAAAAGTGATTCCTGTAGTTTCTACTGGAGTATTTCTAAGAGTGCAATGTATAATAAATTCAATTAAGAAATTACTACTATGAATATTATCTTACTAATTTAACTATGAAGGAACCGCCAACCCTTCGAAAATCCATACGGACACCCTGTCCGTACTCGAGCCAGCAACGTACTACACCTAAACCCACTGCTGAAAACAATAATGATAAAACCTCGGAAGAATGCTTCTCATCGGAAACTGTGTTATGCTGAAATTTCGGACACAAATCCGAAATTCAAGTTTCCGGTGGGATTCGAACCAACGACTTCCGTGTTACCGCTCCGGCGCTCTGCCAACTGAGCTACTGAGCTACACAGTTGCATCAAGCTAGAAGGAGTTTGTACATATCTAAGCTAAAGTGACAATGACTTAATGAGTTATATTGTAACAACGAAACAAGTATATGATTCTAATCTGATTGCAATTTACTGGTTAAATTATAGCAAGAGTACATAATATAAGAGTGTGCCACTATGCACACTCTAAGGTATCAAAGCAAAAACTATGCTCTGCTCGCTATGACCCCCCCCACAAATTAGACCCATCACTTCAAAGAATTTTGTGCGCCATGTCTGTGTTCTAAAGCTGAAGCAGGCACAAAATTCGCTAACACACTTTTTTGAGCTTAAGCACATAAACATAGAGCGAGTGAGCGTACTCCCGTTTCGACTGGGTACGGGTACTGTGATTTGCCAGAAATTTCAATGAAAATTTCAATGGGCACTGGTGGGCCGTTAGGGAGCAGAGCATAGTTTTTGTTCTGATAACATAGAGTGTGCCTAGTGGCACACTCTTATATTATGTACTCTTGATTAAAGGTAGTTCTAATACGACTGCTAATTACAGGGATATATACTGCTTACGCATTGGAATTAGATACAAAGTCAAATATCAATTAGCTAAAACGTTAAAGCGGCATTTCTTCTCCACAGGGAGTTGTGGTTACAACCCAGTATTCTAATTTAGTTCCAAATAGTAGAGCCGTATCGTTTTCGAATTTTATCAAAATCTCCCCAACAGGCAAGTCCGGCACATTTCCAAATTCCGGAACCTGGTTTGTTGTCAAACAAAATGTCGGAATGAGATCAGTCCAATTTTGCGGATTTTCTGAATTCATCATTTTGATGCTGAAAGTTAAGTCTCCATTAGCCCTAAAGATCCATTTTAGGGAGTGACCTGAACTGGAAACGGAATAGCTCAATATGAGCGATGACTTCGCCTTGATTGTCGCGGTTTTTGCCGTTTGAGGTAGTCTTGGCAGCTCTGAGGAAAGTTTCTTCGTCGGAACTTGGTCTTCGTTGCAATCTTGAAAGTTATCAACTTCTTCTTCTACTTCCTTCCATTCGTAGGAGCCTCCGTACTCCGTCGGTAGTTGGTCTCTGTCGATATAGGACAGAATTTCGGCGCGCCAATTGGCGCCCAGAAATTCGATCTTCGTCTGAGTTCTGGCCGTGACAAAGATTTTCAGAAGACTCCAGAGGTAATCAATAATCGACGGACTATTGATTACCAATATTCGATGAGTCAGTTCCGGATAGTGATCTTGAATCAGTCGGGTCGCCCTTCCGATCGGTCCTTGAATCGCTTCGATCAGTTGTTTGCCCAGCTGTAGTCCTTCTAGGTCGTAGATCACACAGATTCCAACCTGATTTTTTTCGACTTTTTCGATTTCCCAAATTTTCCGCAAAATTTCCTCCGCCAGCATCAGTCGTTGTCGGAAGAATTCCGAATTCCGAATTTTCTTCAGTCCCGGGTAGTTCAGATCGATTTGTCCCAATTTTACGATCGCTACCAAATTTCGCTTCCGATCCCGACTTCCGACGACATCGCATCGACCGTAGCCTTTGTCCAGAATTTCGGAAACTTCACGAAATTTCTCCGACCAGTTGCTCCGAAGTTTTTCGTGATTTAAGTCCAACAGTTTTCGTAGCTCTAGATGAGATCGAATTTTTGCCTCAGCTTGCATTGGATCGTTTTCCCAGGCTTGAAGCCAACGGGCAAGATTAAATTCCGTATCATAAAATGGTGAGAGCTCATTTCCCAAAGATTCGCGCAATGTCCTTATCAAATTTTCATTTTCTCCCATTATCAATAATTATTAAGTTTTAAATAATACACTGCTAAAAATGTAAATATTTACATATCATTTAACACTATAAGTGGCTATATTCCTCACGACAGACAGGGTAACCAAAATTTATCATTAAATAAAGGTCTTGAATGTGAATTTGTTTTTCCAGTAATTCTACCAAAATTTTAATCAATAAAAATTTACTTACTTAATGATAAAATTAAAATTAAAAACTTAATTATTAACTTTAACTTCACGTCCATTGCTACTCTTTCTATTAGCTCAAGATTATTTTATTTGCGATTTTGAATGGCAAAAGTTACATCACACGAAAATCTGAACTACCGCATAACTACATAATTAAAAAAACTAGAATTGTACACTGTACCGTCAGAAAGCTTGCATGAAATATGCGCTGCGCTTACAGTGCGACTCGCGCTGCACTTTCAGCTTTCAGCCAACAAATGTATATACTTGCGAAACTAATCAAACCATATATAGTTCAGTTTACAACAGCATGTAACTAGCACACAGGCAATGCTCGTTTGTCACACTCTTATGTATTATGTACTCTTGCTTAATACAGTAACTCAGTAAATTTAATGGCAGATACTGTATCAGAAACCATGAAAGGGTATTTCTAGAAAGCATGAGACAAACTGAACCTCCAAGCAAAACAGGCACTTTCCATGTAGCTCAGAGCCAGCCAGCACTAACCTCTATCTCCAGGCTTTCAGTTAAGGGGAGGGAGAAATCTATAGTGAAGAGAAAAGCTGAAGTAAAGCCTCCGCGCTAGTGAGTTTGAAGCGTCTGCTTTTGGACGTCTCGACAAACACTCTCTCTATTGTTGTGGCGGAAACATATGTCAATTTCAGCACAAAATTCTTTTCTCCCTTTTCTACTCAAAACAGGAAATTGAAATGTTTTGACTAACCATGAATTTCGTAAAAAACAAAACTGTTTTTGAAACTCCAACTTCAGTCTAAGAGGAAAAATTTGATTTACTTTACTGGTATAACTTGGAAGTGGTCTTGAATCATGAATAAGACGCAAACAGTGAACCAACGTATGAAACACTCCAACTTAAGATGCTGGTTTGCTTTCGGGCATTTTTCACCCTCACGGTTTTAGTCCTTTATGAAACTAGCTAAAACTTACGAAATGTTATTTTCGCGCTCTAAGAAACTGGGACCAGTCCCATACATATATTTTTGGGTTAAAATATAAAAAAGTATTAGTTTTGTCGTCCTTATTCTCTCAGTAGACAGTGGAGACACCGGATTGACTGTTACATCTGGAAAGAGGTCACCAAAATGAACATTTTTGCTTTGACAACCATTGGTCTATTTCTGACCACTAAGTCACTATAAGATATAAACGATTTCGGGTGTCTAAAACTTATCATTCTTGAGGAAATCAGTTTTTCCACAATTTCTGTCACGTGTTAAGGACAATGTTTGTTTATATTTAGTAAATCCACGCAGCGTCCAAATGCACATTTTACGAATGGCTATTAGCCGCATTTAGTGCTGTAAGCTGGAGAGTTTGCCAAAAGATCATTTAGGCAAAACTGCAATTATTTTGTTTTGAATATCGATTTCTCAAAAACTATCCAACCGGCTCGAACGATATTTCGCAGGATGCAAATCCACACTACTGCGGAGGGACGGTTTTCTTGGTTTCGGCAAAAACGATTCCAGTCTCGAGAAAATTCAGTGCAAAGTTGAAAAATTTAGTGTCGCCATGCATTTTACAGATTTTATGAAACATTAAGAGACACTGAGCCAAATCCATCTACCCTCGGCGCATATGTCCCTATATATATGATAGCACAAAAAGAAATTTTGGTTGATTCCGCGGTTTTGAGAAATCGATGTTTTAAAATATCAACGATCTATATATATTTAACTGGTGCGTCAGGAAAGTAAGATATGTATTTTTCCAAGCATAACGAACCGAATGTACACATTACAGTATAAGCTTCAAAATGGTGCATAAATCTCTTTAAAACTATAAAAATTGAGAAAGTTATAACGTTCCAAAAACCACTGCACGAAAGGATACCACCACCTTAAACCTACTGTTCAGAGATGTATTCTAATAGCAAAATTAATAATATTAATTGAGAAGAAGGGTAAGGGGGGTGTCCCCCCCACTCCAAAATGGAATACTTGCGCATCATGGGGATGGTATGTAATGTATACAACCGTATACAACATATAATCATTGGTATACAACAAATGAAGGAGGTGAAACTTGGTGCCTACTCTAACTCAACTCCAACTCTATTCAGGGGGAAATTTATGTAACTAATTAAATAATCGGTGAATTACAAATTAATTGACAGTATTCCTTGAACAATAGTCATTATATTATGCACTCCACCCCCTCCCCCGTGACCACCGTTATTTTATAATGTTAGGCTGGGTACATAAATAAATTAAGCCCGGTTCACGATGCTGTGCTTCGTGCTTTGTGTTTTTCCGGTTCATAATGGTTTTATGTGCTTTGTGTTCTTTGTGCTTTTGTGCTTTAGTAATAGTTGTAGTAATAATTTAATGCCAGTCAACAGAATACCATTAATACATACGATTAATTCACGTAAACATGTAAACATGTAAAACAAAAGTCAAGGTTACATTTCTCCATCAATACAAGAGACAACTAATAAGGTTGACCAACGATGGTCGAGGTGTGCTTTGGGAATGTTTAACAATGTCAAACATTTTGAGTTGTGCTTTCAGTGCTTTCCAATTAAAACAAGCCATGCGCTATGCTGATTGGTCGAAAACTGAAACTGGACGTCACCTGAGCACTATAGTATTCTCAATGCTGAAATAAACCTTATTTGGACAAAAATTAAAAATTTAAGTTTTGAAGGCATAAGTATTCGATAATTATTATGAATTAGCTATCGGAAATAAATAAAGATGTCATGCAAAATGTTAATTAATCATGCTAATTCATATTAATTATTATTTCTAAACGTCAATAAATTCAGCCTGATAACGTTTTTTAAAGTGTCAAAATTTTATATAATACCCTCCAAACTTGCTTCCGTGAACTGTGCTTTTTGATATTGTCAAGAGTGCATAATTGCACTATTATATATTAAGAAGAAGAGTAAGCCACTAGAGGGTAGAGTTGTGCCCGGGCCTTGAATCGGGCCTCGGGCTCCGGGTTGTTGGAGCGGCAGGCCCGACCCGAGCCGGGCCTACCGGGCCTGCCGGGCCTGGGAGGCCCAGCCAGGTCCGGCCGGGCCCGGTGAGGCCCGGTCAAATTTTTACTATCCATTTTCTAATTTATTTCCACAATTTCTTCACTAGAAAGTCCAATTTAAGCTTGTGCGAGTAGTCTAAGTTGTAATAAATAGCACTAACTATTGTTTGGCACTGTTTTCTGTATGCCGGGCCTTCACCGGGCCGCCGGGCCCACCTCCGTTTGGGGGGGGGGGTCCATCAAAGGATTGCGGTAGTTTTTGTTCTATTCGAAAATGGGTCCCCGTTTGGAGGGTCGCAAAAAGTGGTCCCCGTTCGGGGGGGGGTCACAACCAGCGGTCCCCGTTGGGGGGGGGGGTCGCCAACAGCCAATCAGAATGAGCCAAACTTAGCCTGTTTGAGCGGGCCCCCCCCCAAACGGGGACCTCTTGCAGCGACCCCCCCCCCCCACCAACCGGGGACCACTTACGTTTACCCCCCACCAAACGGAGGGGGGTATACCTGTCGACCCCCCCCAAACGGGGGAACATTCTCGTATTGTGGTCGGAGCACCGTTACGCAATGCCAAGAAGAGGAGCCCTCTAGTGGCTTACTCTTCTTCTAATATATAGCAGAAAGTCATGGACTCTTGTCATTAGTTTTCTGTCTCTTGAGCTCAAAGCACAAAGCACAAAGCACAGGAGACAAAGCACAAAGCACTTCATCACGAACCGGGCTTTAGAATATATATATATATATATATATATATATATATATATATATATATATATATATATATATATATATATATATATATATATATATATATATATATATATATATATATATATATATATATATATATATATATATATATATATATATATATATATATATATATATATATATATATATATATATATATATATATATATATATATACTGTAAATTGAGAAATAGGTATAAAAACGTAGCACTTACTGTTATCTGAGCCGGACCTTGTGTTGGTGTCAAAAATTAATCAAATAAAGTAATCAGGTTATTTCCTGAAATATTTACAATATATGTTAATGTTAAAAGTTCTAAGTTTAAATTAATCTGTTGGCTTAAATATTTTAATTTAACTGAGAATGATTATGCCAATAATATTTATTCCTGTTAGTTTCAGCAACCACAATAAACTCAGACGGGAATGAGTTAGAGTTAAATCTTTATGATTTAATTATTTGAAACTAGAAAGATTCATCTTTTTTTCATTTTAAAGAAATACAAAAATTTTCACAATAGGTCCCACACTGAAGCAAAGGTTCCACATAGGAGATCCGTGTTTGGGGTGGAGTATAAAGGCTTTTCCCAAGCAAATGTCAGCAATTCTTTTTTGTCGACTACCCAGATTCAGAATACAAACTAGTAGATAAAAATATTTGACAGTTCTCAAGGCGGTTGATGTCTAATACCAAGAGTAGGTACATAATACATAAGAGTATGACAAAAGACATACGCTATGTATTATCAGCTCGCTACATCCGATGCGCGCTATCGGTTGACCCCCCCTCCCCCATAAATTGTCAAAGAAATTCGCCCGCCATGTTTACACGCACGCAACAGACGCACTTTGAACGAACTGACTAGTGTGATTTCGAGCTTTAGCGTGCAAACATAGCGTTCGAATTTGCTTTGAGGGGGGTCTGATTTAGGGGGGGGGTAAGCCGATAGCGTGCAGAGGATGTAGCAAGCTGATAATACATAGGGTATGACACTTGTCATACTCTTATGTATTATGTACTCTTGCTAATACTAATTTAAGGCAGTAGGCCCGAAAAACTGTCCCCGTCTGGCCACCTTGGATCTGACCGGCCGGTTTGAAGGGAACACTGCTGCACCCTATCGCCTGACCCCCCCTTCTCACACCGCCCTTATATGGATACACGTTTTGAGACTGTCAAAACTACTGTTGAATCCTCCTCCCCCCACAATTGGCTGCACGATTGACACATGGAATACACCCCCCCCCTTCCAATAACGTATGTATTCACCTATTCTTAGTTGAAGTACAGTCACTCAATGAAAACGAAGCAAAGAAGTCTAGGGACCAATTAATGGAAGGGCAGAGTAGAGTTAAAATTAACTGGAACCTTTTCATGAATGAGTTAAACGAGGGACACTCAAGCTTGAGTGGAGTTAAAACGAGTAAAAACAGTCCATTTTAACTGTACTCTACTCTACTCTACTCTACTCTACTCTACCCTTTCTTGAAAAAGGCCCGAGGTAATTACTCTGCGTCTTTCTTCTTCGCCTACAATTGATTAATACAGTTTTGGTCGGTTGGATAAAGTTATAATTTTAGCGCAATTCTGAACTTGTAGATGGAGGGAGCCATTAAGATTATTCTGCTGTATCATGTACCAAATCAGTAATCCATTCAAACACGACGATAGTAGTTGTAGTTTACCAAAAGAGAGAGAGAGAGAGAGAGAGAGCGTGACAAGCGTCAAACACTTTGTCATCAGTTATGCTCCAAGAACCAAGCCCAACCTCCCTCCAAGTGTAGTGATCGACCCCCACCCCAAGCAGTGCCCGGATCTTTTCAGAATAACCCCCCCAGGCCCAGATTCCGCAAAACTTGATCAAATGAGTTGAAATTTGGTATGGGTATGTTTTCGACCACGCTCAGTTCAGTTCAAATATCGCAAAATTTTTCTTTTCGTAAGGGGGGACCAAGGGGAACCGGAAATTGTTTTGTCTTAGATTTTGCTGAAAAGTTGTATTCAGGCTTTCGAGATCGCAGAACACGAATCTGAAGTTCGTTTTTCGATTCGCTTTTTGTTAGCTCAGTATACATAACCTTACATCTTAAGCTTAAAACTTTGGCTTATACTAAGCTAACGAAAAGTTGAATCGTAAAACGGTTTTCAGAGTCGTGTTCCGCAGCCTCGAAAACCTATGAATACAACTTTTCAGCAAAATCGAAGACAAACAAGTTGGCCCCTAAAAGGGATAATATTCCGCGTGGAGCCGATAATCACTGGCCGGAGATATATGTAACTGTGATTATGAGTTATGACTTTTCATCGGAATAGCAGAGTTAGGAAAATTAATATAATTAGGACTTAGGACGGTGAGCATTATTAGAATTAAGAAACTTACACCTTAGCTTGCTAAGACCTTGTCTTGCTGAATTAACTATTAAATTCGTAAATCTATGTCATTTATGAGGTCTTGAAATGATTTTAGCTATTCTGTCCGTAATTGTATCGCCTTGTAAACGCTCGATCGGTACCTTATATAGGCCATGAACACAGGTCTCCAAAAAATCTAACCCAAATTTTATGAGTCTACAGGTTCATGATTTCAGGTTAAATCAGTACAACCAAATTGAGAAACTGATTTGAGTTACTGCAACTGTATGATTACGCATTGAGGGACAGTCCATAAGTGATCACCTCACCATTATGCTAACAAATTGCGCTCTTTTTAAAATAATTTTGGTCTTGTCTTCTTCTCTATATGCTACAACAAATGCTTAATGCTGTAATCATTTACAGATCGAATATTGATTTCTATGGTTTTATATCCACTGCTCCAATTGAAAGTCCTGAACAGAGTGATGCCAAAGTCAGAATGACTAATTTGCATATCTAATCAGTGTACATCAAATTGGCTCAAATGTCTAGAACGGAAGGGGGGGGGGGTTGAATTAAAGGAATAATGTGAAAATAGAATTCCCCCTGTGCAGCAAAATTCGCGAAAATTGTTTAAAATTTTATAAATCATATGAAGAACATGTATCGTTTACTGCTCAGAACTTCTGCCGAAGTTGTCTATCACTAAGCCCCCCTCGGTTAAAAAAGAAGCTAGATCACACGCAACATATACAGACTAATTCAGTTTATTTCATCAGATCATGTGCTTTACATGGCTACAATCCGCGGCAATAATTCCGCCTCCAGGCGGAATAAATATTTTTCGGTCCCCCTTGTTCCTCCCTTACGATTCGAAAAACCCCAAAACGCCAAGACGATTTCATATTATGGGGTTGGGTATACGTAACTGTATTATTTGTAGCAGATTAATGTTATGCAAAAACCGATATGTATAAAATAATCTAATCGTATTCACGAGACCCGAACAGATACAAAATTTGCAGCCTGTTTGCAGCCTAAAACCAGTGGGTCAGTACCAACTATACCGAAAGTGGCTAACCCACCCATCTGAATCTGTCGGGACTTCAGTTGCAGAAATGAGATGCACAACCCTTCTTGCGAATCCACTGCTAATTCCCTCTTAATGTTGTTGTTCACCATGTACGGCTCAAACTTGATTTAGTCAGGCCAATGCTGAGATAAATAGACCACCCGATGCACCACCAGATCTGATACTTTTATAGAATGTTGCATGTTTCCTCATGAGCAAGCAATGAAAGCAATTGTCAAATTGAAAAATGACAAAATACTAGTCTTTTGACGAGATGAAATCAATTTGAAATTGTACCATACCAAATCAGAAGCAGCTTTCTTTCAGGATTAAAAGCTATGTGAGATTGCGGAAAAACAGCAATCATTTTGAAATCAGCATTAAACAAAACGAAATGTTAGTTCCAGACACTGTTGTTGACAAATAAATTCTAAAGGTTCAAAAAGGACCTGATCTCAACTCAGACAACTATGCAATGATGCAACACTGCAGTCTATCTCATTTGCATAATTTGCAAGAAACAAACGTTGCTTGAATTTGAATTGTAGTCGGGGGGGGCAATGCTCAAATTTGGTTTAATGCTAAACACGTCTAAATCTGCCCCCTCCAAGTTCAAATTAAGCTTGAGAAATAATTCAACTTTTATCCTTAATGAATAAGCATTACCGCCACAACTCGTATTTTTGGAATAACTGTACTTATTCGCATGTTTTGACCATGAACCCCCTCAGCGTAAAAAACCAAGCAGCTAGATTCACACGTTAAGCATAGTCACTGCAGCTGGTTAGACAATATTTTCAGTTCAAACAAGGGTTCACCCGTTACAAATATTTCGCCTTCGGCGAAATAAAAATCGAATTTCACGAAATCAAAAATTTTGCGATATTTGAACTCAGCGTGGTCGAAAACAAACCCATACCAAATTTCAGCTCATTTAATCAACTTTTGCGGAATATGGGCCTGGGGAGTTACCCTGAAAAAATCTCAGTCCCCGTAAAAGTTCACTATGCTAACTTACGTGCTTATGCTTATGCTTGCTTACGTGTTGAAGCTCGAAAACACAGCGATTGCTATTCTATTACCAAATCGTACACGCTGTTCAATTTTACTTTGTCACTTTAATCGCTCGCGAAACGCCCTTTATAAAAGTCAAAATGTTCACAGCGGAGAAAATTGTTATTATATGTATACTAAATGATTAATTAAGATATGTTTCAAACTAAGGTTGTAAGACTTGAATCAAGGTGAAAAGGTCGCAGGGCACCTTTAAATGCCATTTACTGGTTTCTTATGACCTCTGGAGCAAGAAAAAAATTAGGGTTTTATCTAAATAAATTGCTTTCTTGTCTAAAAAGCACACCAAATAAATGTTTACATTTTTCGACATCAGCTGGCAAGCAGAAAGAATAAAATAGAAAGAACCCCTTCATTTTTATAAAATACGATCCTATTGAACCCTGCGGACACTGATTACGTAATTCTCAAAGTGCTATTGCTAATTAAGACACTAAGCTGCTTTCTCCTCTAACTTTACTTGAAATTTAAATATACAGTGGAACGTCACTTCCCCACATGTCATTTATTAATGATATGAAAAACTTGAATCTGTCGCTTCGAATCAAATCAGTATTTATCCGGAGTTTTCCGACGAGTAAAATGGCCTTACAAGATCAGACATGTATGTGACTCGCACACCTGGAGCTTCAAATGTGGCGTGATTCGCCTTGCGCCCCCCCCAGCCATAACTTTTGATTTTTTGATCAATACCTTTGAAATTTGCTATGGGTGCATGCATACTGGAGGCTTATGATTTCAAAAATTAAAAAATTTAAAATTTTAAACAATTTTTAAAAAATTTAGATTTTTGTTTGGTAAGGGGGGACCAAGCGGGACCAAAAACTTTTTTGTAAAAAAATTTGCTGAAAACTTGCATAGGGGGGTTTTCAGGGGCGCTGAGCTCGAATCCGAAAACCGTTTTTCAATTCAGCTTTTCGTTAGCTTATTATAAGCTAAAGTTGTAAGCTTAACATGTAAGCTTATACTGAGCTAACGAAAAGCGGAATCGAAAAACGGTTTTCGGATTCGAGCTCAGCGCCCCTGAAAACCCCCCTATGCAAGTTTTCAGCAAATTTTTTTACAAAAAATTTTTGGTTCCCCTTGGTCCCACCTTACCAACCAAAAATTTAAAATTTTTTAAAATCTTTGAATTTTTGAATTCATAAGCCTCCAGTATGCACCCATACCAAATTTCAAAGTTATTGATCAAAACATCAAAAGTTATGGCTGGGGGGGGGAGCGCAAGAAACCCAGTGTACGTACTGGGACTTGGGGCAAGAGCCAGTTTTCCGATGTTGCTGATTTTTCCGCTGCGCCAGGTCTCTTATGTTTGCTCGGCCCGTGCTCGAGCACACAGTTTGTTTGTAAAACATGCATTTCACCATAAATGCGTTTGTGCAATGGCTTAAGATAGGCAATGCAGAATTGCTGTGTGGTTTTCTGTTTTGAAATGCTTCTGCTTCTAGTCCATGTAATTACGCATGTGTGGAATTTGTGTTTGGAATATGTTTGAAGAATTCGAAACCGGAATTTTTATTATTCCGCTAGAGCGGAATACCTAATAGGGGAATGTCCTATGTTTTGCATGTAATTACGTATTGGGTTTCGAAAATAGCCTATCATTACCATGTGTCTAGCTATGCTTCATTTTTTGCTTTCACATTATGCAAATTAGGTCAAATGTGAAATCAAAGCTCAGTTAACTAAACAATTGTCAATTTAGATTTCAGAACAGTTCTCTGTATTTAGATGCCTGTAAGGACCAAATGGTTCGAGTTCAGTTTAATGTCGCCGCTCCTGCCAAATCTTTGGGCCGGCCCGTCAACTGTTTGGATTGACCCACCATTAATTATTTGTGTACGGGCAGGAACGAAATTTAAGGCTTTTCTATAGTGGTTTAGACCTTAGACTAAAACAACGGTTGAGTATATAACTGCTATGTCACAACTACAGTCCACTCTGAAAGCGAATAATCAGTCTCTAGATTAGATTCAGATTCTTTCGGGTCTGAACAGTCTCACGAAAATGTACTTGATTAAACTCTGGGTTTTTAGATTTTCAAGATTTTAGTACGTTTTCCGACACTCAAAAATTGTATGCTTCAAAAGCTATTGACGCGCTGAACATCTTTCGCAATAGATCAAATTCATGAAAATGCAGTACGTTCCCTAATTCTTGAAAACTGGACTTTTCGGATCTTAAAACTGTTTCCAATACCCACAATACCATTTAAAAGTTCTTGGCGAGCTGATTATATAATTCTTACAATACAACTCTGCAAGAGTTTTCAAAGCATACGCATACTGTGGATGTGGGTAGTGGGGGAAAATTTTAAAATCCAAAATATCCAGATTTTGTAAATTCCGTGAACTTTCTATCAGAAACTTTAAAAACGTTAAGTGCATTCATGAAATTTATTTGAGATCTCTCGAAGTGAACGTCACCAACATTGCTTGGTCATAAATGATTGTTTAACTAAAAAATGCAAATTATGTATCCAGATTTAGGTAGCTCAGAACTAACCGACCAATGCAAAATATGTATCCAGATTTAGGTAGCTCAGAACTAACCGACCAAGTTATGCTGTAGGCCCGACCTTTCGTGTCAGGTTTTCATGACAAGCAAGCAAGTGTGATAACGGAAAACCAATAATTACTCTGAAGTAGCATTGAAACAAAAACATAGTTCAGACAATTCTCGGTCAAGGAATCATGCCCTTTTTGGGCTCTACTTGTTCCACTGCTGATGACTAATAAATAAAGCCTTCGAACAGAGTAACTCTGCGCCTATTGTATTAAAGTTTTGTAGCAGTGAATCTGCAACAATTCTCTTTCTGAAATGTATTGAATTGAATTGTATAAAATTATAACTGAATTGAATTGTTCAAAAACGTGGAATTCTAAATTAAACTAAAATGTGGACTGAAAACTGCACGATGTTTTGCACAATATTGTGCAATTCCTAAGCAAACGTTTAATCACTTATGAAAAAATTGGACTGCGCAGCAGGCTTATAATTTCAATAAAATATTATTTTGAGACTCAACCTTTTGCAAAACATATTGCTTGTTTACATTATTTTATTGCCCAAACGGTATATTTTTACGAGTTCATAAAAGTAAAATTCGAAAGTCTCAGGGTTGTTGAGCAAGTTCCCCTCCAAGTCGAGGTCTGCACTCTGCATATGTTAAACAACGGAAATGAGAAAAATTAGCATATTTGCATATTAGCATATTAGCATAAAAGACAGAGGCAAACCGGACGGAGGGGTCGAGTAACTGGCATAATTACTGTTAATGACTAAACTATTTTAAGAAACAATTGTTGCCAGGGGCAGTAATAAGAAAACTTTGACACTTTGAGCGCGGATGAGATCTAAGGATACTTTAAACTTAACTTTATCTTTTACATACTCTGCGGCTTCTTTGGAATACTAGATCAATTATATGTTAGTAGCAGCGAACTTTGCGGCTGCTATTAAGCTTTGCACAATTTATTAAAATTGCGACATCACTGTGTAATTGGGACATTGGCAAAGCATTGGCATCAGGTAAGAAATTAATGAGGACTGCCTTTTAAATCAGAGACGTTTAATGACTACTAATTTGTGCTACATTTCCTAATTGACGCACCTACCGTGACAGAGAACAGAATGTCGGCAATTTCCCCTCCCCCAGGGATTTTATTTGAGATTTGAAAATCATTTTAAGAACTTTGATGTGACACATGCGCGTTGAAACCTCAAAAAGGTGGCACAAAAATTGTTAGTTTGATATCGTCAAAAACAAAGCATGATACTGGTACGTTTCCGGGACCAAATTGACGTTTTGACAGTTTTTGAAAGGTCGGTCCGGTCAGCTGCAAATTTTGATATAAACTCAAAGTTATTAATGTTGACTTCAGTTAAGGAGTTTTTCATTATTTCTTTATGATTATGTACTTGTGCGCTGTGACTGTAGTCACTACAAACTAACAACACATCTTGCTAATATCATGAAGACTGTTAGATCGACTAAACTATATCTGATAAATAGGATAATCCCAGATAGTCCCGGATTTTTAAATCATAAAGTGTTGTACTGAAACAATAGCTAGCTGGAAGCTGACGTATTCTTTCTCTACCGTAACGAACGATCAGAAAGCAAATGTGTGACAGGGCAAGGTTGGAGTAACTACTAAAACTCAAACATTAACTTTAGCATTTGGCTACTTTCAAGTTAGTCAATTAATTAATTAAACAAATGTTGAATCCAACAGTTAGGTAATTAAACAATTATTTCGATGACCGGTAAGTGTCATAAAATATTTGGCATCCCTGAAATATACTTGTTCCCATGGCTAATTTTTTGGAAGAGTGACCAAACCTGTAACTTTCAAGTGTAGCAGGTTCGTCTTTGCAAATACAATAATTAATCTCATCTATATTAACGTGGCCATGCCATTTGACTTAGACAATAAACCACGTATAAATTAATCTTCTTCGCAAGAGAAATCTAATTAGAAAGTATCAAGATGATTTGCTTCTATAAAATGTTGGCTACGGAGACGAAACCGCTTTCTGGGCCAACGGGACTTAAAGAACGATGACAACTCCGTTAAAAATACAATTTTAAATTTACAAAATAGAATATAGGTTTACAGAAATAAAATATAAATACATTATGATTTTATCAAAACTGAAACAAATCTAAAATTGTAAGCATTGGAGCAGGCATTTGCCACAAATGCGACGATTCAAAAGACAAGCCTAAACGAGAAGTTGCTCTGGGCTCTGAGTTATTTTTATGTGTGCTAATTTGAGCTTCTAACTTTCATTTTGGAGGCTTCATGCTATCAAAACTATAGGTTAGCATGGGATTTGAATTTCGAGGGATCCGGATTTTTCAACTGCAGTTTTGAAATATTGGGATAATTCTAAAAGGGTAATCCCTGCAAAAGCTGTGCTTTTTAAAACCTATTTACTGCAACATCACGTAATATTTGGGGTTAATGTCAAGGTCGACTATTAAGCAGTGACTGCAATATTTCAAAATTTATCTGGTTTATAGGAAATCAGATTTTTCTCCCTCTCTAGCGCTTCCTGGTTCCAATTGACCCAATTTCGTTGAGGTCTAACTTTTGGCGAAAAGCCGCAAATTTATACCCAGTTGAGGCAGACGTTAAACTAATGAATAAGGTGAGAGCTAAGTCAAAGAAGACAGAAGGAGAAAGAAAGTTCCAGCTTGAAAACTAATATAAGTCAAACAATCACCTTGAATTACCAGTGCAAAATTACACACTTTGAACTTTTCTCATGCCGACTTTAAGCAAATCACTGATTAGCTATTTGTCTTAGTTTAATATCCGATTCCAAAAAACCAAGTTTGACTCTTCTGAAAAGTTGAGGCGCTAAAGGTCTAGGACAGGCGTTTCTTCAAAGTGGCAACTTTTGACAAACACAAAACGCAAAAAACTGTTCATCAGTTTTTAATTCGAGGGACTGTTTTCAAGAAAGTTACTCAGTTCTCGAGTTCTCAAGTTGCAAGTCTCATTTGCAGATTGGAGTTACAAGCATCTTTCGCATACATTTCCTCGAAATTAATAATGATCTTTTGTGGGGAAAGGATGCAGAGATGACATAAACTTTTCATCCACCCGCGTCCCACCTCCCAAAAATTGCCTCAAGAAGCGGTCTCAAAGTCAGGTCCCAGGACCTTTTCGCCGAGAGTAGAGTAGAGGGAGTTGAAAACAGACTCTTTTAACTCGTCTTAACTCATCTCAAGCTTGACTTTCCCTCTTCTCACTCTTTCATGAAACCCATCAAGTTATTGAGTTTCAGCTGCTCTGACAATTGCTCATTTGCACTATGCAATTATATATTCAATGTTACAGTTCTCTTTGAAAGTAAAGTGAGAAATACTAAGGAAAAAAGTTTTGCCGAAAATGATGCAAAATTGAAATTTTATGCGCCGTGAACGTGGAAATTTAGAGTAATGTTTTTGGAAAGAAAATTTACCAAAAAGCGTCAACTACACAGAGAAGTTTACCATATATATACATATTACAAGAATGTATCCGTTTTAAAACCCGATCTTTTAGATTTGCCTGTAAAGTGTCGCCTTGAAAATCTTGACATCAAAGTCTTGACTTTAACGAGTATCAGAGACAATAAATGAGCTAATAAAGACAGCCAAGAAATTGCAATTAGCCTAATCGTTTGCGCAATGTAAGTGTTAGGTAGGTAGGTTTCACTCTTTCCAGAAAACCGAAAAATATTATTTTATTAACTTTCCTTAATATTCTGAGCTTACAGGGGGCTTCTGAGGGGAATAATTTTCTGTCTTATTAATATTTGGAGCGCCTAAAGCCTGAGACCCACACAAACATCAAGCAGTCATCATTAACTTTTGTCATTATATAGGTAATAAATTTTAGTTGCACTGCTTCAACAGGGTTTCAAAAAAGGATTACATCATGTAATGTAGGCGACGTAATCTGCTGAAATTTGACAAAACTTCTTACGCAACAGTGTTAAAGAGTGGGCATGCTTTAACCAGGAACAAGCTTTTAGTCGTTGAAACGTTTAGGTCAGACACACTTACGTAGACTCCTAAGTCCTAGGGCCTTTTTAAGAAAGGGTAGAGTAGAGTTAAAAATTAACTCGATCCTTTTCAAGAAAGAATTAAACGAGATAATTTTAACCCTGCGAGTTAGAGAGAGTTCAAAATTTTAACTCCGCGTGAGTTCATGAAAAGAGCTAAAATTAACTCGCCTTAACTCTACCCTTTTCAAGAATCGCGTGCAGAGTTAAAAATCTGTGGAGTTAAATTCAACGCTACCCTTTTCACGAAAGGGTTAAATTTAACGTTAAATTAAAGTTAAAGCAGAAATTTAGCCCCAGGCAAAACACACAGGTTAAGCAGAGTTAAAATTAACTCTATTCATGAAACCATGGGGTTAATTTTAACTCTGTAATTTTTAACTCCTTTTAACTCTACAGCTTTTAACCTTGCAGGGTTAAAAAGAGTTAAAACACGCAGAGTTAAAATTAACTCTGTGCTTTCATGAAAAGACTCTACTCAACTCAACTCTACTCTACCCTACCCTACCCTTTCTTGAAAAGGCTCCTAGTCATGTAAATGAGGAAAATAGTTTCACTGGAAGTCAGTAGCCCAAATGCTGCTGTACTAAACTGATTTCCAAATGTACTAAACTAAACCAAAAGTACAAAACTGATTTCCAGATCACCTATGAAAAGCCAGACTGAAATGACAATTCATACACTGTGCTAGTAGAAATTTAGCTGTTACTCTGACAATAGTTCGAACATGGTCCGATTTAAGTTGACGAGTACAAATAAACTCTGCCCAAAGTTTCACAATCAACCTAAATTTCATTAAAGTCTGTTACACCTCTTATTCCGTTCAAAATCGCTCCAAGTAGTGTTGTTTCAGTAACCGATTTTAGTTTGTTTCAGTTTCAGTCGGCGGTCCAAGACGGTTTCAGTTTCAGTTTCAGATTCAGGTCTCCTGTCTAAATAGTTTCAGTTTTAGTTTTAGTTTCAGTCGGAGTTTCAGTTTCAGTTCATTCGAAAAAATGCAGACTCTAGCCTTGAGGCATCAGATGCTGCATACATTTATGATTACGCTTCCACTGCAGAGTCGCTTTTAACCTTCAAATCTTCATGTTTTGAGAAAAGACTGAAACTAGTTTCAGTCCGAGTTTCAGGTCTTTACCCTATCTAGTTTCAGTTTCAGTTTAAGTTTCAGTCAGCCGCCTAAAATAGTTTCATTTCAGTGCCTGAAACTGAAACCTGTACAACCTGAAACATATATAGTTTCAGTTTCAATCTCAGTGCCTGAAACATCACTAGCTCCAAGCCAAGCTTTAAAAACCGAAATATCACTAACTTCCCACTACTTCTTCACCGATACCTACAATTCTAACCCAGGGTTTTTTTTGCGTCCAGATGTGCGTCTGGACGCAAAGTTTCTTATCTGGACGCAATGAAATTTTAGCGGGACGCAAGCTAGACGCAACATTATTTCGGGAGAAAATTCACTTTTGTAAGAGTAAAAACTTTAAATGTTTCCAGTACCAATTTTTCCGTTTTTTCCAAAAATTTCTTCGGGTCCTGGGGGCTCCGCCCCCAGACCCCCGGTGTTTCTCACTTTGTCATGGAATGCCAAGGTGCAAGGTCATGTTTCAATGTTACTCAATGTTATTTGTAAAGTTGTTGTCCACCTGCATCCATATATATCAGATTTTTTCGAACTCATGAATTTCACGTCAATAAATACATAGAGATTACTAGGTGCATTTATATACATTCAACAGGTCAGGTAGGTAATCAAGATTAGTACTAAAGTAAAACCCCGAAATTAACAAAATTTGTAACTGTAGCAGAAGCAGAATATCCAAATTTTTTGGTTCTTCTAAAAAAACGTTTTTCGCAAAAAATGCACAAATGGCAACTTAAAATAACGCAAGATTACCATTTTTCTGAAATTTTCAAATACAAAAGACCTATGTACGAGCAATTCACTATCCATTTATTGTAACTAACGTTAATAGTATTTACAAATGCTTCACTGTTTTGCAGTTGAATAACGCTGCCTGGGGCATACACGCTTCTCTATTGACTTTATACTGAGTTTATTCAAAATTCAAGAAGTCACAGATGCAATTAACACAAAAAATGCATTAGCGTTAGGAGCTTTAGTTAGAATAGATGTAACAGTTGCCAAATAATCTTTTTAAACATTTCCATTACGGATTATTCTGTAATTTCAAAAAATTCTTCAACTTATGGGGGGCTCCGCCCCCCAGACCCCCCGGTGCTCATTTGCAATAATCCTGCTATTAAGGATCACCAGTTGTCAAAGTTTGCGAAACCGAATGTATGTTTTAATGTTTGCTACCTTTCTTCTCAATGATATTCCTAAATATTTCATAAATTTTTAATACTTTAATTAGTTTAACTAACATTGAAATATTGGAATAATGTGTGTCAATAATATATATATATCGAAAATTACTAAGTTCTGCAACAGACGCCAAATAAAATCTTTTTAAACATTTCCATTACGGATTATTCTGTAATTTCAAAAAATTCTTCAACTTCTGGGGGGCTCCGCCCCCCAGTCCCCCCGTCGTGTATGTTGGACGCATCTATATTCTTGGTAGGTAGTCCTGTAATCGTGCATTACCGTTAAGCAGCATCAGCTTTCTAAATAGTCTAAATAGCTTTGCACTAAAGAAATTATCGAAATTTTTATAAATAAAACAATTTTTGCACTAAAAAACACGCTAAAACAAGATTTCTGCCTGGACGCAAAATTTCTTAACGGGACGCAACTTAAATTTAGCGGGACGCAAGGTTGACGCAAATCGGAAAACCAAAAAAAACCCTGTTCTAACCACCAAAGTACAACTAGGGTTTTGCTCGGGCTGGTTGCGGGCCAGTCGAGAAGTAATGATTGAGACCGGATCCAAGAAGCTCCGCAGGTCCGGGTCAGGCCACTCCATCTGCTCATGGCTCCAGGGTTGTTTCGGGAGCACAAACATGTTCCGCACTACGCAGAACAGAGCAAAGCTATCTATTGCGCGTTGGACCTTCATTCTAGTCACGCCTAGAGTTGTGCCGTTAAGAAATTTCCCGGGCCGGGCCCCGGCCCGGGCCTGCTGAACCGACCGGGCCGGGCCTCGGGCCGGGCCGGGCCCGGAGGCCCGATTCAAGGCCCGGTAGGCCCGATGGGTCCGGCGGCCCGGTGTAGGCCCGGCCGGCCCGGTGAAGGCCCGGCATACAAAAAACAGTGTCAAACAATAGCTAGTGCTATTTATTACAACTTGGACAACTCCTGGAAGCTTAAATTTGACTTTCTTATGCAGAGAATTTGAAAAAATTATGAAATTTGCACAACAAAAATTTGACCGGGCCTCATCGGGCCCGACCGGGCCTCCAAGGCCCGGGCCTCCGCGGCTGACCGGGCCCGGGCCCGGGCCGGGCCTACCGATCCGACAACCGGGCCCGGGCCGGCCCGGCCCGGAGCCCGATTCAAGGCCCGGGCACAACTCTAGTCACGCCTCATTGGATTTCTGTTTGTTACATAGACGTCGACTACAAATCTTTGAAAAGAGAGAGCATACACATTCCTTACACTACTTCTAAAATGAAATATTTCAAATATTATTGCAATCTTTTTAAAAGTTTACGTTTTCGATACTTTCTAATATCTTATTTTAATAACGTACGAATAGATAGTGCATTTTTCGGAGTTCTGAAGCAACTGGGGCTGGCCCGAGGCCCGAATCGAGAAATCAGTCCGGCCCGAGCCCGAGCACGGCCCGAGAAACTTCTTAGTGGCATGACCCTAACTACAACTGCACTCTTGGTACAACCTACCAGCTATAAACTAATGTCACTACTACCAAACTGCTAAACTACAAACCGACTACCTACTACCAAAGTACAGACTAATATCAACCAACAATCATTTAATATTCAAAGACAACAACAAAACTTCCAGGATAAATTCAACAAAAACTGTAACACAAATTATTTCAGAGATAGCCCTATCATCCTTCCTTTTAGTAGAGACGCTGAGAGGGCCCCATGGTTGACTTGATGTGAAGCGCTCGAACATTCTGCCAATTCTTTTTCAGAAGTGACACCAGAAAGTTGATGGCCAAGGAAATGTTGGCTCCCAATTCCTCCTGAGACATCTCCACGTGGCCCACGGCCAGTGACAGACACAATACCTGAAAACAGACAAACCCAACACAATTTACGAGGAACGCAAAATCACACCGTGCACCTCGGGTACATTTCATGAAGCAATGACGCAATAAGAGAGAGGGTTGCAAATTGATGATAATGAAAAGCCTTGGCAGCAACAAACGCACATGTTGTTTGCTTTGCAGATCCGTAAGGGCTCAGAAATGTGTACATGTCAACATAAGAAAAAAATCAATGGCAAAAACTAACAAAAACTTGACGAAACATCAATCTTAGCTTCGCCTCATCAAAACCCCAACCCCTACTTCCCACTTAGGCCTACATGTAGTTTGGATGAACAATAGTCAAAGGAATGGACTTGGAACAGGGTTTGTTGGGGGGGTGATGAATATTGCTTCAGAGTCCCTACCTTTTTCATCTGAAACTTGATGGTGGCGCGGGACTCCTCCACTTTGGTGGTCAAGGGCTCTCCGTGCGTGACGACGGCCGGAAACTTTCCCGCCTTGTTCAGACCCGGTCCCAGGATACGCGGGATCTGCTTGATCAACGATTCGCTGGCCAGAAACGCATCATAGGATTTCGCTGAAGTAGAAGAACAAATGAAACACAGAAGAGAGTCAGAATAAAAGCACAAAATAGTCACCACGAAATTGTAGCACATACAATAAATAGGCAACAGTGATATATACGTAATTAGAGTTGTCATCGTCATCGTCATCGTTAACACGGTGTCTGTCCAGAAAATTTGTCGAATTATACATAATAAAATACGTTAGGTGTTAAGACTCATTTCCGTTTACTGATCACTGATCCCTTACAATTCCTAAAACACAAGACAAGTATATATATATACATATTTTTTTATGAAATTTTTTACCGATCCATACCCATTTTCTTAATCAGTTTCTTGTTTTTGTTCAACTTCTTCAGGGCCTCCACGTCCATACTGGGAATCTCGTTGGCGGCGGCCTCGTCGCAGTGCTGCTGATCGCCCAGAACGCAGACCTTCATAGCCGGTCTTGGAATATACTTCAGACTGTAACACACAAACACACAAACACTCACTACACAATCAACACAAGTCATAAATACTTCTGTAACAAACTAGATGTTGTGCAAGTAATCAGTCCTCTAGGCGCGGGAGAAAAATTTCCGCCGCGGAGCTCTGAAGAAAATATGACGTAAAAAATTGCAAGCTACAGTCGAAATTTTTACTTTTTGATAGAGACTGCGTCCTTAGCGTAGTCGTTAAATGACTGACTCAAACAGGTATATGTAATGTTGTTGTTGTTGTTGTTGTTGCTCATTTCCGGGCTCCATCAGCTTGGAAAAGCTACAAGAGGGCACTTCGGCATCTGCTGGCCACACGTCCACACGTCTTTGCATAGTCAGGTCCACACATCGGAGAATTCGGGATGGAAATGATGTGGGGGATTGTACCCAACCGCTCGGTAGCATAATTTGAGGACTCCAGATGCTTCCGGGTTAACCCAACACTGCCGTGTTCCCAGGAGAGTGGAACCCATTTGCGCCGTTGGCCAGACGGATGCCAGGGGGCACCTGTGGGGATCTCCATTTGATGGGGTCCGTGTCCATCGAATTTCCCACGGAGGTGGTTTCAAGCCCCCCAGGTATATACATGTAATTACCGTCAACAGCAATATTTAAATATGAGATTTGATTATATACCTATATACGTAATTTCTTAAAAGCACAAAGTTTCATTCGCAAATTGTTGGAAAATACGTACTGTTCCGGCTAAAATCTACTGTAAATGTGACAAGCTGACCAAATCTGAATGAGACTTTATGGCTTAGTAAAGTGTAAAATAAGCTCAAGCTCAACTAATCCATCACAGTAAACAGGGGGACCACATTTGAAGAAGTCCAGAATTTCATGTATATATTTACGCTCCACAATCTCCCCTAAAGAAATGACCGCCTCCCTAGATCAACTGTATTCACACCAGCCCTCCCATGGCCACCAACTTGGGGGTGTTATCGGACGGCTCCCAAGAAGATGCGGATTAACTTCTTGGTGGAAAGCGAGATCTTGCCCATCTAAAACCAGCTTAGGGCGCCGCCACGTGGGCTAGAGACTGGTTAAGGATCTGTCAAAACACCTAGCGCAGGATCGGTTGCAATAGAGACAGATCGTTACAAGGCAAAACAATAAACAACAACAACAACAACAAGCGTACCGAACACTTCCGGAAAATCGCTTGTCCTTTTGGGGATCATAATTTTTCAGAGCGATTTGGAGTTCCACAGTTTCACGAAACTTTCGCTTCTTCTGCTTTGAATTATCCAGCACCGCGTTGATGCATTCATAAAGAGTTTCACGAGGGACTTTTCTGAAAAATTAGAAAGAGTACGTATATATACAAGACAGGGATTTTTTTTTCAAATTTGGACCTGTGCTTTTCAGTGTTTTTTTCTAAGAAAACGTGTGTTTTTCTAAGAAAATGTGTGTTTTTCTGAAAATAGAATTTTCGCTATTTTAACGCGTTCAGAACGGTTTTTACGACATACGTACAGCGTATTCCTGTATACTTTTAGTCATTCTAGAGATGAAACCAAATATATATTCTCTGACTTGTAATGCGATTTAAGAATCGCTTAAAATGTTTCTGAAAGCTCACAAGGGAGGAGACCATCCAGAAATTGAAAATTTTTTAATAATTACTAAGAACCAACAATGGCAAGGTTTAAATTTTTAATTTTAAATACAAGTTTGAACTTTGTAAAGTGAACATTTTGATAGAAATATTCAAGACAAGAACATAATGACATGACGCTAGCTATTTAGTGTTATATATGTACTAGAGGATTGCAAAAGCAGAGACAGTAATATAATAAGGAAACGCAGGAAAATCGACGCATTTAAAGGTAAAGATACAGGCTGCGCCGAAGGCGCAAAAAATTTTTCCTAAGTGTCTTCTGTAGTTCAAAACTTTTGAAAAATTAATAAAATTTTGCTTCTGAAACTTAAAATTTTGGTGTGTTTTTAAGTGTGTTTTTCTATGAAAAAGTGTGTTTTTCTAAGAAAAAGTGTGCGAAAACACAGTAAAAAACACAAATAAAAAACAGTGATACAAGAACAAAAAGTGCTCCTTCGTCGCATGTAGAATACACATGAGTCTTCGTAGGCAGGTTGTACATAAGCAAAAACTAGCCTGTAAAATTCATATGAGCTCCGTAGTGAGGTTGTAAATTAAGGAAAACAAGTTGCAACCGCTTAACATATGAGCCTGTCCTACAACGAGGCTCATATTGGCGTATGTCATAATATGAATAATTTGCAGATATATAGCGCGGCGGGAAATAAAAGAAAAACACAGAACGAGGCACAGTAACACAAGATGCGTACTCAACCTCTTCTGTAGTTAGAGTCATTTTAAATTCAACAGTACTGGATACACCCGACATAGACATATTCCGTTCTATTGCATTGCAAACCCCAACCTATTTAAAAATAAGTGCATATACGTAAAATAACATAGTGCATAACATAATAGGTGCCTTGGAGCACAGGCAATATATTATATCCTCAGATGAGTGCTCAAAGCCCCATGCGTCTCATCACCCAGCCTCACCAGGTGCGCACCTGGCATGGGGAAACTGGGTGGATATATAGCAAGGTTAACAAAAAAAATCACTCGAAATTTTAACAAAAAAAATCACCCCACCCTGACTCACAGGAAAGTCGCAGAGACCCAATTTTTTGCATGGTGATAGCCACACATCTCGACATTACAGCCTGTGAGTTTGAGCCCCTAGGCCCTCTCCATGCGTTCAGGGCAGACCTTTAAGTGAGGGTACCCAAAAGTGACCTCAAAAACGTTCATGACCGAAGTTCGAATTTCGGCTGCTATTTACTAAGGGAAAACCCTAGACAACCCATACTGTACATATGACATGTCCTGACTGTGCGCTATCGATACATATATAGAAGTTCCCGGTCGGACCTCTGAGCCGTCGTGGGGTGGGTGATTTTTTTTGTTAAAATTTTAACAAATAAAAAATCATTTTCACATTTTGTTACTGAAGTCAGAACAGCAGCTAGAGCGAAACTAACGCCAAATTCGAGCTCAGCGACCTCGAAAACCCGCATAGCCGTTGTTTTTGAGGTTGCCTGACACTTCTGGAAGTCCAACCTGGTAACCAGCCTGGCCTGAACCGTCCGACGGTAAACGTGATTCCAGAAGTCAGTAGTAGACTACAGTTACCTGAAAACTAATGCCAGATTTGAATTCTGCGCACTAGAAAACCCCCTAGGACAAGTTTGTAGCCACTTCTGACTGCCCAGTTGGTACCTGGAGGGTCCGGAAGGGTCCGGCAGGGGTCACGTGACCGTGGGTCATATACCACCAACATACGAAGTCCTAAGTTTCTCTGCCAAAACGGCTGGAAATAAGTTATAATCACTCACAAACACGAAAAAACAACATTTTAGCCTTTAAAACGGCATTTTGTAGCCACCAGACTTCATACTAGACCCTGCCGGGGCCCATCAGGGGGGGGTCAGTTGCCCGAGTTCGAACACCAGGTTGGTGGTTTTGGGTTCTAAATACGTTATTTAATGCGCTCTATCCAAAACTGATGAGAAAACATTGCTAGCTGCTCTCTGGGATCCGATCCGCCACTGATTTTTTTGTTAACGAGTGATTTTTTTGTGAAACCGTTAACAAAAAAAATCACAAACTTTCGCCTACTGCAACTTACTGGTAGGTGGTAGAGCAGCGAAACTGGGGTGGTTTAAAGCTTAGCCCAAGACCTATCCATGGGTCCTCAAAGTAATCGATTTGGTTTAGTTTTGCGAAAGTTCCAGCCAAAAAACCAAATTTTGATTTTTTTTTGTTAACCTTGCTATATATTTACTCCAAGAGTGAGAATCATAGGAATATAGTCAAGCGGGAAAAAAAAACCCACTCGCCAATGCGGGAAAAAAAACCCACCCCCAGTGTGGGCTTACCGGTATGAGCTATCTAGGTTTTTAATAGCCTATCTTGAAGAGCATCCAAAATAACCCTGGAGGGTGTATTATGGTAGCTCCCACTGCTTCCCTGAAAATTTTTTGGGACTTTGAAATTTTTGGAAATTTTGGTCCGACCAAGTGCCGAAATTTGGCAAACTTTGCCGGGCCACCCTGAACTACTGGAAAGACTTAGACCAAAGCGGATTATATGTACCTGTAGGGCATCTGTTGCGCTTCATAATGATATATGTCACACTGCTCTGACCCCTCCGGTGCGACCTGGGGGTGACCTGGAGTTGGCGGGAAAAAAAAACCCACGGCGGGAAAAAAAACCCACTTTTCAAAATTAATTTTTTTTTCTAACCATTGACCGGAAAGGTCAAACCAATACATACATTTGTTTAATAGAGCCTATAGATTAAATTGGTATAGGTTTTACCTGGGTTCGTACTGTTATGAGTGGTCCAGGGGGTCTAAATCGGACACGGTGCCATTTCAAGCCAAAATTTCAATTTTGACCAAAAATGCTTATTTTTGTCTTAAAATGGGTCTAATTTGGCTCTAAATACAAGAAAAACACGTTTTCTACACGATAGGATGCTTAAACTGCCGAAAATAAACAATTTTAAAAAACTTCCAAAATTTGCCTATTTTTATGTGTTAAAGATACAACATTTTCAAATGACCATATGACCTCAATTTTAGTACAAAAACTAATATATTTTGATGCAGTTGTACTAAAAACAACCTGCTCTTTCATTTGGAATGGTTTGAAATGCTCCTGGCAGCTTGCCAAAAATTTTTTGGGGTGGGTTTTTTCCCGCATATGGGTTTTTTTTCCCGCATTGGGTTTTTTTTCCCGCCAGTTTGGGACAATTTTTCTCGCTAACGGCACACCCTAGAGAGGTGTTCTATAGCTCATAAGAAAGCTTACGACTAGGCCTAGCTACCTGTATAATCAGCATTTCGATATGTCAAACCATTAAAAAGTTCTGGCCAAAAATCTGAAAAGTGGGTTTTTTTTCCCGCTTGACTATACATAATTATATAAAAAATTTTAACTATTTAAAAAAAATTTTTTTAATAATAAAATTTTATCAACATTTTTGTCCGTAAACAGAGATTTTTAGAAAGCCACTTCGAAAT
Source organism: Trissonchulus latispiculum (assembly GCA_030248195.1). NCBI lineage: Eukaryota > Metazoa > Nematoda > Enoplea > Enoplida > Ironidae > Trissonchulus > Trissonchulus latispiculum. The sequence continues at coordinate 54,242 of JASAND010011888.1, forward strand.
AATCTGTAGCAATTTATTATTAGAAAATTGTCTATAAGTAAGCTTATGCAGGAGTTTGACAACGGATTGCTCGAGAAAAGACGTATTAGTACTTAACATAGTTAAACGTACTAATTCGTTATAAAATACTTGTCCAGCCATTTTTTGTGAGTATATAATTAGAAAATGCATGTGGAAATTTAAGCGTAATAAAATTAAATTTTTCCGTTTTATCGAAAGGTTTTGTTATAAAATAACCGTTTTTAATTGCAATTTCTATATCCAATACTTCAGCCAGACTATCGTCTTTATTTTGTGTTTTTAAAATCAAAGATATTGGATAAATCATAGGTTTAATGATTTCAAATTTTCCTTTATCATTAAAAACCGTTAAATCATCCATATATCGAAAAATGTAAATCAACGAATTAGTTAGTTCCCAGTCTTTTTGTTTAATTAAACTATAAATGAATTTGAATTCGCAATTAAATAAAAACAGATTTACTAAGTATGGAGCACAATCTGTGCCCATGGGAATACCTATATTTTGTCTGCAAACTTTATCCCCAACAGTAAAAACCGTATTGCTAACTACACACTTTATAAACTCCTTTAAATTTTGTTTATCAATAAAATTTGAAAGATTTCTGTTGTTACTCCAGAAAGCTTTCTTAGTAGTAGCAACCATTCCACTCGTTCCCATAAAACGATCTATATGATCATTCATATAAAAGAAGATATCATCGTGTGTCAGAGAAGTATACATTTCTGTAAAATCATAAGTAGCCACGTTTTGTGCGACCACCTTTTTATTCATTTCTTTAATTGCATCAATTATCTGTTTTGAATTATCAATTACCCAAAATAATTTAATTTGTACCTTCCGTTACGTTCAATAGCTTTACAATAATTACGTACCTTTATGTACAACAATTTTAAGCACTGAGAAACTTTAGAATTTAGATGAAATAGTTTTCAAGAAAGAATTTTTTGAAGAGATAATTACTCGAAACTTTACTGGATTTTTATGAAACTTAGGCAAAATTTGTATAAAAGGGAGCGAACCATACAAATTTTGTTCATTCAAACCATAATCCATAGCAATTTGCTGCTTCAATTCTGGTAATGTTATAGAAGTAAAACTATAATTTGCCACATTATGTTCATAGCCAGTTTCCAACAGAAGTTGTCTTAAATAGAATTGTTTGCAGATGAGGCAAAAATTTTGAGAAGCCTTATCTATCACCGTAATTACAAAATGTTCTTTAATAATTTTCAAATAATTTTTGGCATCTACTGACAACTTCACATTTTTTATACATTCAAAATATTTGCTTTGAGATATTTTCTTAAGATTGTTTTTACAATCTTGAATAACAGCATGCATCCAATCTAAATAATCTAATTCTATCAAACGCTTTTTTGAAGTAAAATTATAAATATAACTTTTCAATCCAGCTTTAATTTTTTTGATGCAGTTATTTATATTAGTCGCCTTTCGAAATCGATATTTAGGGCCTTTCTTCATTAGGTCCCTTAGTTCCATATTATCTATAACTTCTAAATCCCCAGTAATTACATGACCATGATCAGCATCACAAAAACGAGAATTAGTACATGCACAACTGTAGGGTGTATTGATTACTGAATCCACTTTGAAATTTTCCACTGTCTGCCTGTAGTTAAAAATAAAACTCGATATTGGTGGATCATATGAATAAAGAACCATAGGATTTGAATATTCTTCTTCAAACTCTTTATCCTTCCAGAATACTTTATTTTTGGCAAAAATTCGTCGAAAACATAGTATGTCCATTAGCATATTATCAAAACGAAAAAATATTTTACTTTTGTTCTTTTTATTTTCATTATTTCTTTCAACAACTTCATGCAATTTTGCTCTTACAATATCTCTCATTAATTCAATAAATAAAGTTTCTTTGGAATTTAATATTATCGCATACAACATTTTTAACATATGTTTAGGTTTACTAAATATAAATTTTAAAACATTTTTTCTAAATTTTTTACCGTCTGTGATATACCACATTTCTAAATTAGAAAGGAAAGATTTAGTATCGTCCATATTCCATTTAGTTTGCACGCTACTAGGTCATTTTCTTCCGCGTACTTTGTTAACATTTTTCTGAACATATTTTCGGTTAAAATTCCAAAAAATAGCTATATCGTCTTTCTGTCCTGTCATTATTGTATGAAGTCCGTAAGGAAATTTTGTGCGCAATTCTTTTATCCAATATTGTTCCCGATCTAATCTCGCATTCTTATCCATATTATCATCACCTGCAGATTCTACAGTTTCTATTAACTGTACACTATAATTTTTACAAGTTTTCATATTAAAATGTTCGATTAACTCTGTACAACCAGATTAATTGGACTGTGTCCGTATAGCATAAATATGTTCCCGAATTCTTTCTTTAAACATACGTTTGGTCTCCCCTACGTACTGCATATTGCAGTCATTGCAAGTTAACAGATAAATTAAATTTTTTGTAGTACATTTAAATTTTCATTATTAATAGATTCAATGTGATATTTACAAGAATTATAAGCACCGATAAATGTTTTGGAGCTATTTGTTTTAGAACAGGCTAAACATTGAGAAAACGAACATTTGGTAAAAGAAGTAGGTGCTAATTAGCCACCCAGACCGGTTACTACACCCATAATAACCAGGGTGGGCGCGGGGTGGATTCCTACTAGCCAGGGTTTGCCTGGCTTAGGTGGGCGCGACCACCATTGGGTTAAACAACCCTCCCACCGTCCCACCGACAGCCTGGCCCGTGTTTAGTCGCGACTTTGCAACACGGTTATAACCGGATCACGACGGTGGCGCCTTTTGATGGTCCCTTAAAAAAGGGGAATCGAGAGGCATACTCGATTCTACACTATATTTGATTATAACTAATCATTAAATAAATAGAGAAAATCTTAAGTTTTTTAAAAAATTAATTTAGCGCTTTTTGTGGTTGGCAGCTTATTAAAGCTACACAATAATAAATAAAAAATTTTTTATTACATATATAAGTTTTAAACTACTTTAAAAAATATTTTTGAAAACTTTATGTACTTATACGAAAAATAAAAGTAAGAATGGCTTTACAAGAGCCAAAAGATTTTTAAGATAAAGCTATTCAGGTCATCAAAGAGAATGTAAATTATATATATCTAATATCTATTTATATATATATATAGCTCCGTAATCCGACTAGTGATTAAAAAGAATTTTGAAAAAACTTTTTGAAAAATAAAATTAGATAGACCCCATTTCGGGGTAGATCCCATAAAAGGGATTAGATAATCCGTATTGAGTTGCCTCAATAATGGAGTTAAATAGACCCACAAGGGGTAACCTGAAAAGGAAACACTAAAGAACATACTAAAAAGGGGGTGGATAAAAAAGTTTAGATAGTCCGTATTGAGTGTAGTCAATATCGGAATTAGATAGACCCACGCAGGGGTAACCCTAACAAGCGGGATGGACATACGAAAAACAAAGGAATATAAATATGCAAGAACCATATATTATATATACAAATAAAAACATCAACACTTAATTCCTGGGGTTTACATTAGAATAGAAAACAGTTTAATAATTCGAATTAATTCGAATTAAAAATATTAATTTGAGTTAAAAAGAAATAAAATTAAATATAACTGTAGCACCTAAGTGCAAACACAGGGGGGTACGTGGGAGTATATACTTCTCAACCGTTCGTACCTCCGTGTGTAGCATAAAGAAAAACACAGAACGAGGCACAGTAACACAAGATGCGTACTCAACCTCTTCTGTAGTTAGAGTCATTTTAAATTCAACAGTACTGGATACACCCGACATTATTCCGTTAACATGCAACCGCTTAACATATGAGCCTGTCCTAGAACGAGGCTCATATTGGCGTATGTCATAATACGAATAATTTGCAGATATATATATATATATATATATATATATATATATATATATATATATATATATACAGGGTATTTTTTCCTGGGGGGGGGCGGGGGCCCCCCCCCGAAATTGACCTTCCCCCCCCGAAAATGCCTTCCCCCCCGAAATCGCCCCCTCCCGGGATTTTTGCTTCCCCCCCCCGGGATTTTTTTGGGTGCCCAATTTTTTGCCAAAAATAGGCAAATTTTCAAAAATTTTTCGGCTTCGCCGAAGATTTTTTCGTAAAAATAGCTATTTTTAGCTTAAATACTGGCATTTTTGAGAACTTTTAGCGTTTCACCATGCAAAATACGCCAAAAAATACCATTTTTTGGCTCATTTCGGCACAAAAATCTCCCCCCCCCCCGAAAATTTCTCCCCCCCCCGGGCCCGGGCCCCCCCCCCCCGGGAAGCCCCCCCCCCGAAAAAAAATCCCTAAAAAATACCCTGATATAAATGCATACTGCATAAAGCTTTTCATTACAAATTGTCCTTCACATAGCTTGTTGATCAGTCATTATAGTGTGCATATGCTCAATACGGTACGCCATGAGGCGCTCTGACTCACAGCCAAGTGGGAATGCATTCTGCGTGTGTATAATGTGAAAGTGTTTCGAGAATGCATTAGGTGTACCGTGTACCGACAGCGCATCGCGAAATATTAGGTGTGCCATTACAGTACAGTACAGTTGTAGTTCACTTCAGTCCATTTCTTCTGGGCCACAACAACGTCTATTCATTTTTCCGTAATGAGGATGAAGCTGAGGTTCTTTAATGAGGCTTTAATGTGGAATGCACTGTGACGCCAATATGAGCCTCGTTGTCGGACAGGCTCATATGTTAAGCGGTTGCAACTTGTTTTCCTTAATTTGCAACCTCATTACGGAACTCATATGTATATATTTTACAGGCTAGTTTTTGCTTATGTACAACCTGCCTACGAAGACTCATATGTATTTGACATGCGGCGAAGGAGCACTTTTTGTTCTTGTTTTCTATTATCTTATATATGTATGCTCCTGAAGGTATGTATAGATATCTTTCAACAGTAGCAAGCAAGCCAACCACAACACTCTACAACCACTTTGAGCATGATGTTCTACGTATGACAAAAGTTGCTCAGCTCGACCGAAAATCGCCTACGTCCCCACCCCACCCAACCACAGCCACTTTGAGCATGCAGTTCTATGACAAAAATTGCTCAGCTCGCCCAGGGCTTTCAGTTGGTACCAAATTTGACCGCTTGAAAATTTTCACTTTTGACCCCATGACCTCCCACCGACCTGACCCTCCAGATGGCAAAGTGGAACCAGCACAGCAAGATGGGTGGGTCAGACGGCAAAACGGATGCCAGGAATGAGCTGGGCGCACCAGAAAACCCCTATAGACAAAGTTTGGAGAGGCTAAGTAAAGCCTACTAGGGACTTCCGGGAAGCAGTTACCGACCCGACCCCTCAGACGGTCAAGTGGAACCAACCCAGCAACTTGGGTTACTCGGGCAGCAAAACTAATAGCGGGAATCGATTCTCCGTCCCAAAAAACCTTTGTATGCAAAATTTGAGCCACCCATGTAGCAAGATAAGCGAAAAAAATTAAGTTCAAAGTTCGACCCAAAATTCACCAAATTTGGCCGGCCAGTACCGAAAAATTACGCACGGAGACGGAAAATCATACAGCATTTAAACGACCCCGATATGTGTACTGTTTAACCATATAGTCAGTATTACCCCATATATAGCCCAATCTAACTTATTAAGGCGCCTTTGAAGCATACTTTTTGGCCATTTTAGCGTTTTGGCCGACTTTGGCCCCCAGCCAAAAATTTTTTCCGGCCCCGGGTAACTAGCTAAGGTAAAACTAGGTAAAAAAACTAGCTTATTTTCTTATTATTGACTTGTACTACAAGAATATATATGGGTTTCATAGGCAAAAATTTTTCTATCTGTAGTTATTCAAGCTACAAAACCCCTTTATGAGACATCAAAAGCGAGAAACCGGAAAAAACATCACTCTCGTACTAGGTTTTTTTTGGTCAAAAATAGCGTCGTTTGCAGAAATGAACAATAGTTTTGACGACGCCAAAATAAAAATGACGAAAGAATGACCAAGCCAAAATGTGGAAGTAGCACTCAAATTTAAAAAAGAATGCAAAGTTTCTATTATGTTTTAACAGTGATTTTTCAAAAAATTCTCAGATTTTGGGGGCTGCCGCCCCCAAACCCCCGCTCTATATGGCCCTTTTGGTTTATGTTAACCTTCGACTATGTTTGAATAGTCAATCAGTATATCTATATACAAAGCCATAGATTACGAGACTTCATGCTACATCCTTCAATTGCGTTTTGATGCATGCTTCTCATACCATTTTCGCTGAATATTTTCTTTGAAAAATGAAAACTTTCTCTTCGGATTATCTCGGCTAGAATGGAATGAGAGCTTATATATACGTATATATACGTACGGACCAGGATGTTTAAGAAAGTTTATTATATAAATGTTATATATAACTACTAGGGATAGATCTGGAGGGTAGCCCCGTCGTCGCGATTTGAGGGTAGGAAAAAGCAAACAGGAAAAATAGAAAAAAGGGACGTCAACAAAATTTCGCTCGCGCGTATGCGCATATTTTCAAAGTTTTTGCCAGATTTTTGGATAGAAAAAGCTTAAAATGTCGTGCGATTTTAGCAAAAAATTATTATTTTCGCTCAAAAAACTGTAAATTTTTAAAAATGTTCTTGTTTCTGCAAAATGAAAAGAATTAAAGATTTTAAGAATGATTTCATCTAAAAAGGAAAAAATCTCTTCAACTTCTGGGGGGCTCCGCCCCCCAGACCCCCGACCTGTATCGGGTTGTTCTCGTCATTGTTAATGCTCAAAGACATGATACATACAATGACACCAGATATTATTATATGAGTATGTAAGTTAGCATGTACGTATATTAGCGGGACAATGTGAAATATGAAGTAACACACGCCAACAATGTAAAATTCAACCAAAATTAGGAATTATAACCTAAAATCAAAACAAAACTGCATTTCTGCAAAAATTTATTTTTGACGTTGGACAAATAAAAATGACGTTCAGAAAATAAAAATGACGAAAATTTGATGAAATCCGATTTTGAAAAAAAAACGCTGCTCTCGTAAGCGATTTTTGGGGCAACTTTTTAACGGAAAGTGGTACAAGGATGAAACTTGGCAAATATATATATATATATATATATATATATATATATATATATATATATATAATATCACTGTTTTTTTTTGTGTTTTTTATTGTGTTTTCGCACACTTTTTTTTAAAAAAACACACAAAATTTTAAAAAAACACACTAAAAAGCACACTCACATTTTCATCTGAAGGAGCGAATTTTTATTAATTTTAAGCCTAATTTTTAAGTTTTCCAAAAAATTTTGCGCCTTCGGCGCAAATATTCGCTATATATCTATGTTTTTACCTCTGTTTGTTTTCGTCTGGGCATTAGTTATTGTGTAGTCTTCATTATTCTAAGCAACGGTGTCATTAGGGACTGTATAGGCAAATTATTCTATGAAATTACGTTTCCAAATTCTGGAAATGACTGGAATAAAATAAACTGTCGAAAAGTAAAATGAAGGATTTCAGACCAAAATTTTCACAATTTTCAAAAAATTCTCACAGAGGGGCTCCGCCCCAGACCCCCCGTTGTAGCGCAAGAAAGACGTCATCAATGCAAATATTTAACGTCAGAACAGTGAAATATCGTTTATGAAGATGAGCATGCAATATATGCTTTGTACTTCTTCGTAACACGCGAAAAATGCAAAATATAGTTTAAAATGCTGTAAAAACCGTTAAAAACGTGTTAATACTGCGAAAAGCGAATTTTAGGAAAAACACAGATTTTTTTAAAAAAACACACATTTTCTTAAAAAAACACACTAAAAAGCACAGGTAAAATTTTGAAAAAAAAAACCCTGTATAATATATATAATATATATATATACTAAACTCGACACGTACAATTTTTTGCGCACATAATCTGCGCAGCTTTTGCGCAGCCTTGTTTTACACGGTCATTCGACCATTTTCACTCATATTATCAGGGTATTTTTTACCGCGGGGGCCCGAAATTGACCTTCCCCTCCCGAAAATGCCTCCCCCCCTCCCGGGATTTTTGCTTCCCCCCGGAATTTTTGGGGGCCCAAATTTTTTCCAAAATAGGCTAATTTTCAAAAATATTCCGGCTTCGCCGGAGATTTTTTCGGTTAGCTTAAATCCTGGCATTTTTGAGAACTTTTTGCCTTTCATGTGTGAAATAAGCCAAAAACTACCAAATTTTAGAATTTTAGCTCATTTTTGCAATAAAATCTTCCCCCCGAAAAAAATCCCTAAAAAATACCCTGATTATATACACAGGAAAAATACGAAGAGTGCTGGGCTTATTCTAGTGGTGGTGGGGGGAATCCGCCATAAACACCCCCCAATCGTTCCCCCCCCCAAAAAAGTGGATGACCTTTTTGGTACCAACTTTTGCCCTGAAAAAATCGCTCAAAAGACCAAATTGTCAAATCCGGCTTCGCCGGAGATTTTTAGTAGGTTTTCGCCTATGTAATCGCTAAATCCGCTTCTTTTTGGCGATGACTACCAAAATAAGCGACATTTTTAGCATTTTTTTAGAAAAATTATGAAAAATTTTCGCCTCCCCCCAAGAATGACAGACTCGCCCCAGAGGGTCCTCCCCCAAGAAAAATTCCCTAGAATAAGCCTAGGAGTGTCCAGTAATGTTAGCTGGTGCTGGCAAACTGCTTGCACCTAAACTGAAAACAAACCAGCTTTAAGCGTTGAAAACGCGATTCTCTCCATTCACCGACCGTTGTGAAATTCCAAAAATAGAACAACACAATAGCCGGACATTAAGCATCAGTCGGAGCACGCGGGAAAGCCATCAGTCCTGGCTTTTTCCTTTGCAATTTTTATGGGGGGCTTCATGGGGGCCCCTCAGCGATGGGGGGGCATATTTTTAGAAAAATTGTCCGAATTTTTGTGGGTTTTTGTGTATAAACTGCTAAATATCGCTAAAACATTACTAATTTTTAAGCGTTTTAAGTGTTTTAAAGCTAAAATATATAGTGAAAATTAGGTAAAAATCCGGCTACCCCAGAAACATTTTTGAATACTTAGTGTAAAAAATAGTTAAATTTTCAATTTTTGGGGTTATGGAGGGAGGTCGCCGAATGGGGAATGGTTTGGTTTGGAAAGGTTTGGTGAATGGTAAGGATTACTTACCTACCTTGCTTTTTTACCAACTAGCAAACAACGTGAACCCCAACCGCAATGTTAAGCTGTTCACGTGAAAGATATATATATACTGCATATACGTGCTACGTGGACGACTTTCGAGCAATTAAGAAACATTTAGTGTGTTTGGCAGCAAAAACAAAAATTGGTTTTCCCACCCCTTGGGTTTTTACAATTTTGTAAAAATTCTGCTGTCAGCCTGCCAAGTGTCGCAGGAAGGCGAGATCGACATTTTTGGAAAGAGCAAATGTTCTTTTCATAGAAGTTATTAAATGTTCCTCGCGACAGCTCACCAGCTAGAGGGCGGGAAGTGAAACCTATTAAACGTTATTGTCTAACAGCTGTCTAACAGCAACTTATGGAAAATTGTCCAGACATATTCAGAAATACACCTTACGAAACACGAAACACATGTACGAAATTCTATATAATTTTGAATTCTGTGAGAAGTGAAGATGGATATGCTACGGCTGATAACGATCGTAGTGGCTCAGGTGAAACTATGGTTGAATATGAAACCGTGGTCCATAAAAATGGGTTTATTTGATAGTTTATGTACCTTTATTTAATTTAAGTTTGGTTTTTTCTCTATGGTTTGTTTCTTACACTAAAATCCTATCTAGCTCACTGCTGATGGGTTTTCCCGCCTCTCGCATTTAGTACGTAGCCACGGCCACGTTGCAAAAGGCTAGGAGGGCGGTTTTTAAGATCAGCTTAGGTGGTCGGGCACTTAGGAGAAATTCTGAATGAGAGTTGAAAATATTTCCCAAAGCAGGAGTGATAGCCACCACTCACAACTTTCCTCTGGTGAGGAGTAAATTAAAAATAAAATTGTTTCCCAGCTGAAATCTTTGGAAATGGATTAAGGAGGTCCCTCCAAAACTGCTCCTAAAAATCCTCCCAAAAGTCGGTACATATACACTCTGGAGAATCATAATTGCAACAAGGCCCTGAATTTGAAAAACTGAGAAAGTTATATAGCTCTTTCAATTTGAGCTACCGACAGCGCGGTAGCAACCCAGAGTAGTAAACATAGTAAACACAACTTACGAAGCTGTCATTATCGGTTTCTGCTATGTGGATCCTTCCAGAAATAATGAAAATCAATAATGTATTCAACTAAACCAAAACAAGTTAAATAAGTTTTCTATAGGCCAAAAAAGTGGGGATGGGGCTGGGGGAAGAACAAAAGCGGGGGTGGGAGACAAGGGCGTATCCAGGATTTTGAAAAGGAGGGAGTTTTTTGACAAAATTTTACTCAAAAGGAGGGAGCTTTGATAAAGATTTACATATTTTGTAATGGAGTACGTATTGATAAAATACAACCCGAAAGGAGGTGGTTTCAATCCCCAAAACCCCTCCCCTGGATACGCTCATGGTGGGGGAGAATACCAAAAAAAGAGAATTAAAACTGGGGTTACTGGGGCGTAGGGTTTGGGTCCCCCGCCACACTCGACCCCTCCCCCGTTCACTTTGGTGTCTAGAAATTGCCAAATTTTAGGATTTTTGTCTAAAAGCGTGTATTTGCTGTCTCACCTCTACTAGGGGGACCGCCAAATTTCGACAAATTTTCGCAGGATTTATAATATAATGAAATTTTTGCTTTTCAACTTTAAAATGTTAAAACTTCAATTGCCAATGTTATCTATAGAAGAAGTAAACAAAAGCTTGAAAGCATTGCCTTCTTCTTCTTCTTCTTGCCTTGTATTGCCTTCTTCTTCTTGAAAGCAAAACTTCTTTCGGACCTGATGGTATTCCACCTGTTATTTTGCATAAATTAAGTTTAGAATTAGCTCCAATTTTGTGCATTTTATACAACACATCCCTGTTCACTGCGACATTGCCCTTAGACTGGAAAAGCACTGATGTTGTGCCAGTATATAAGAAAGGAGATACACCTTCCAACTAATTATCGACCTATTAGCCTAACAGTGGCAATATGTAGAGGCTTAGAAAAAAGTGTAAAGCCATACATGGTTGATCATTTGATCAAGAGTAAATTACTAAGCAAACACCAACACGGGGGGTTGCCACACAAGTCGACAGTTACTCAATTATTGGAGTGCTTGCACGATTGGACAGAAGTTGTTGATGCAAGAGGATGCAAAGTGGTAGTTTACTTGGATATTACTAAAGCTTTCGATACTGTACCTCACAATAAACTTTTACAGAAACTGTGGTCGTTGGGTTTTTCTCCTGCTTAGATTTCATGGATACGGGCTTTTCTCATAGATAGAAGACAAAGAGTTAAAGTTGGAAATTCTTACTCCGAGTGGAGTAACGTAAACAGTGGTGTTCCGCAGGGATCAGTATTAGATCCTATTCTTTTTCTTATTTACATAGATGACTTGGTACAAACTATCAAGCACACGCAAATAAAAATGTTTGTAGATGACACTAAACTCGCTTAAACAGTGCAGAGTGAGGCAGACATAGCGATTGTTAGTGAGGACCTTCATCGCGCTGTATCTTGGGCCAATGAAAACCAGTTAGCATTTTCTTATCCAAAATTCAATATCTTGACAATAGGGAATTGTACAATTAATAACATATATAAGTATAGCTATCGAAAACACTGAATAACCGTTGGTAAATAGTGTACGAGACTTAGGTATCATTATAGATAGCAAACTAAATTTTAAGCAACATATCTCATGTGTAGTAAATGGTGCACTCCAACTTATAAATTTTCTGTTCAGAAGCTTTTGTACGAGAGACAGCAAAACTTTGGTTCAGTGGTATGTAAGTTACGTGAGGCCAAAACTAGAGTATGGAAGTCCAGTTTGGAATCCGCAATACATTGGACCGGACCTATTGACAAAATAGAACGGGTGCAAAAATATTTTACTAGGCGACTGCCCGGTATGAGAGACCTGCCTTATGAGCAAAGACTAGAGATACTAAACTTAGAATCGCTAGAACAGCGAAGAATTGTAGCTGATTTGAAATTATTATATCTTATATATATATAATTAATAAGAAAATTGATTTGAAGTTTGAATTACACCTATGGGTGTAACGGAGATTTGGGGTGGGGGGCTCCCCCCCAACTTTTTTGAGGGGGTCCTCTGGAGACCCCCCGTGACCCCCAACCCTCCCCCCAAAAATTTTTCTATTTTTATGCCAAAAGTCGCATTGCCAACATGTTTCCAAGTCCAAAATAAGATCAATAATGAGTCAGAAGCCACATATCCACACACTAGACATGTAACCAATGCTTCATGTGCTACTGTATCTTTTGATGTTCTTGATGTGTTTGAGCTTTTGAATAAGATAAAACCAACTTTGGTTAGAGGACCAGATGATATCCCCTATATAAATATATATATTTATATACAAGTAACAAAAATGCTCCGCACAAAAGGAGATAATATGTGTGTTGGGCCTATGTCTATCCATTATAATCGCCTAAGTCCCCACCCCACCCCACCACAGAATTCTACAGCCACTTTGAGCATGCAGTTCTATGACAAAAGTTGCTCAGCTCGCTTAGGGCTTTCATTTGGTACCAAATTTGACCACTTTTGAAAACTTTCATTTTTGACCGAAAATCACCTAAGTCCCCACTCCACCCCACCACAGCACTCTACAGCCACTTTGAGCATGCGGTTCTATGACAAAAGTTGCTCAGCTCGCTTTGGGCTTTCATTTGGTACCAAATTTGACCACTTTTGAAAACTTTCATTTTTGACCGAAAATCACCTAAGTCCCCACCCCACCCCACCACAGCACTCTACAGCCACTTTGAGCATGCAGTTCTATGACAAAAGTTGCTCAGCTCGCTTTGGGCTTTCATTTGGTACCAAATTTGACCACTTTTGAAAACTTTCATTTTTGACCGAAAATCACCTAAGTCCCCACCCCACCCCACCACAGCACTCTACAGCCACTTTGAGCATGCGGTTCTATGACAAAAGTTGCTCAGCTCGCTTAGGGCTTTCATTTGGTACCAAATTTGACCACGTTTGAAAAGTTTCATTTTTGACCGAAAATCGCCTAAGTCCCCACCCCACCCCACCACAGCACTCTACAGCCACTTTGAGCATGCAGTTCTATGACAAAAGTTGCTCAGCTCGCTTAGGGCTTTCATTTGGTACCAAATTTGACCACTTTTGAAAAATTTTATTTTCGACCACTTGACCCCCCACCCGACTGACCCTTCAAACGGCAAAGTGGAACCAGCACAGCAAGATGGATGAGTCCTACGGCAAAAAGGACACCGGGAATGAGCTGGGCGCACCAGAAAACCCCTATAGACAAAGTTTTCAGAGGCCAGGTAGAGCCTACTATGGACCTCCAGGAAGCGGTTTCCGACATGACCCTCCAGACGGCAAAGTGGAACCAGCACAGCAAGATGGATGAGTCCTACGGCAAAAAGGACACCGGGAATGAGCTGGGCGCACCAGAAAACCCCTATAGACAAAGTTTTCAGAGGCCAGGTAAAGCCTACTATGGACCTCCAGGAAGCGGTTTCCGACTTGACCCTCCCGACGGCAAAGTGGAAGCAGCCCAGCAAGATGGGTGGGTCTGACGGTAAAACTGACTGCGGGAATCGATTCTCCGTGCCAGAAAACCATTGTATGGAAGATTTGAGCGTTCAAAGTTGAATAGATAGCGAGAAATTTCGATTTTTCATTTTTCGAATTTTCGCCATTTTTGACGGGCCACTGTGGTCGTTAGGGAAGTGATAGAGAAACGCAACCTGGACCGTTAGTTAGTTCAATATATGTAATTTCTGAATATAAAAAGAAATCAGCTCCAGCTCGTAACGTTCGACCTGAGCGACGACCACAAAAATGGTCACTTTTCGCTATGAGCCGACTTTGCGGCGCCACTGCGGCGCTGTGGCGCAGCTGCGGCGCAAAAAAAGTTGTGATTCTTAAATTCTTTAGAGGGTACTACTAGACCCCATAGCCCTTTAGGTTGGCCCACCGCTGCAGATCACGTGAAAGCGGCGAACATTATGTACAATACAACCATCAAATAGGAGAAACCGGAAAAAAAAAACATCGCCGCCATAACCGGTCCGGGGCGCAACTTTTTAACGGTAAGTGATACGGGGCTGAAACTTCACAGACATACTAAACTCGATGTGCTCTACAATTTGCGCATGAAATCTGCGCAGGATCTGCGCAGGATTTTGCGCAGCTTATTTTACACTGTCTCCAGCCACTTTTCACACATATTATAGGGGTCGCTGCCGCGACCCCTATGATATATATATGTACAAGTAACAAAAATGCTCCGCACAAAAGGGGATAATATGTGTGTTGGGCCTATGTCTATCCTTTAAATTCCGGTTGAGAAAGGCATAAATCCGACACCGCAAAACTTGCTCAGCTCACTTAGGGCTTTTATTTGATACCAAATTTTACCACTTTTGAAAAATTTTATTTTTGACCCAAAATCGCCACAAAGTCCCCACCCCACCCCACCACAGCACTCTACAGCCACTTTGGGTGTGCAGTTCTATGGCAAAAGTTGCTCAGCTCACTTAGGGCTTTCATTTGATACCAAATTTTACCACTTTTGAAAAATTTTATTTTTGACCCAAAATCGCCTAAGTCCCCACCCCACCCCACCACAGCACTCTACAGCCACTTTGGGTATGCAGTTTTATGACAAAAGTTGCTCAGCTGACTTAGGGCTTTCATTTGATATCAAATTTTACCACTTTTGAAAAATTTTATTTTTGACCCAAAATCGCCACAAAGTCCCCACCCCACCCCACCACAGCACTCTACAGCCACTTTGGGTGTGCAGTTCTATGGCAAAAGTTGGTCAGCTCACTTAGGGCTTTCATTTGATACCAAATTTTACCACTTTTGAAAAATTTTATTTTTGACCCAAAATTGCCTAAGTCCCCACCCCACCTCACCACAGCACTCTACAGCCACTTTGAGCATGCAGTTCTATGACAAAAGTTGCTCAGCTCACTTAGGGCTTTCATTTGATACCAAATTTGACCACTTTTGAGAAACTTTATTTTCGACCATTTGACCCTCCCACCCGACTGACCGTTCAAACGGCAAAGTAGAACCAGCCCAGCAAAATAGGTACGTCGGACGGCAAAACAAATACCGGGGATGAGCTGGGCACACCAGAAAACCCCTATAGACAAAGTTTTGAGAGGCCAGGTAGAGCCTACTGTGGACCTCCAGGAAGCGGTTTCCGACTTGACCCTCCCGACGGCAAAGTAGAACCAGCCCAGCAAGATGGGTGGGTCTGACGGTAAAACTGACTACGGGAATCGATTCTGCGTGCCAGAAAACCATTGTATGGAAGATTTGAGCTGTGAAAGTTAAATAGATAGCGAGAAATTTCGATTTTTCATTTTTCGAATTTTCGCCATCTTTGACGGACCACTGTGGTCGCTAGGGAAGTGATAGAGAAACGCAACCTAGACCGTTAGTTTGTTCGATATAAGTAATTTCTGAATATAAAAAAGAAATCAGCTCCATGCCGTAACGTTCGACCTGAGCGACGACCACAAAAATGGTCACTTTTCGCTATGAGCCGACTTTGCGGCGCCACTGCGGCTCAGTGGCGCAGCTGCGGCGCAAAAAAAGTTGTGATTCTTAAATTCTTTAGAGGGTACTACTAGACCCCATAGCCCTTTAGGTGGGCCCACCGCTGCAGATCACGTGAAAGCGGCGAACATTATGTACAATACCACCATCAAATAGGAGAAACCGGAAAAAAACATCGCCGCCATAACCGGTCCGGGGCGCAACTTTTTAACGGTAAGTGATACGGGGCTGAAACTTCACAGACATACTAAACTCGACGTGCTCTACAATTTGCGCATGAAATCTGCGCAGGATCTGCGCAGGATTTTGCGCAGCTTCTGCGCAGCTTATTTTACACTGTCTCCAGCCACTTTTCACACATATTATAGGGGTCGCTGCCGCGACCCCTATGATATATATATATTTACAGGAAATTTGCTGCTGAGCTGTCTTTTCCTATTTGGTTCCTATATATATCACTGATTTTTGTTATAACTTTGGAACAGGTCCACAAGATTGGACGATGCAAATGTGGTTTCCATTTACAAAAATAAGAGATCGAGAAAGCTCTCAGATAGCAACAGGGATGTTTCTTTAAAGGCTCGTCCTCTTGATTTTACTTTAAATAAGGCATTGATTAGATTTTTTCCGATAATAATATTTTTACTCCAAATCAGCATGGTGTTTTGGGTAATCTTACACTTAAAAGGTAAAAAGGTTTTTGATGGAAAAAATTCAACCAGAGTTTGCGAAAATGTGCCTACGGGGGTTTTCGAGGGTGGCGGTTTTATTAAAAATATATACAAATTTTAATGTAGCTCTCAATCCGCGGCCTCTATGACGCCAAAACCGGTTTTCGGGATATGAGCCCGTGGGAAAATTTTTTATTTGAAGGCGAATCTCGCAAAAAATTATTCGTACGGGGTTTTTGGGGGCGTAGAATTCAAATTTTAGGTCAGTTTTACTGTCTGTCAACCAAGTTTGCTTTGGCGACTCTCTCTGGTTCCGACCCCGTTGGAGAACGACTTATTTCACCCAAGAAATTGAGAAAACCCTTCAACAGGGGCTTTTGATGACGCAGAATCTGTTTTTTTCGTCGACACTTTTTGCGAACTTTTACGCAGTCCTCTAAAATTTTTTGCGGAACTTCGCAAAAAATTGCGAAATTCATAGTTTTTAGTTTTGCAATGATAACTAATGAATTTTATTGATTATGTTGTATTTGATTGAACGCATTTTTAACATTTAATGAATAGTATAACCAAGTTATATACAACTATTTTTCCAAAGTCGAAGCATGTGTATGCATATATATACGTGTTTTTGACAAGCATATATATAAAGTTACAGGTGAAAATGCGGGGGGTGTGGGGGGCGGAGCCCCCAGAAGCTGAGAAAATTTTGTAAAACTGTAAAAAATCCTTAATAGAAACACTCAAAATTTTGATTTCGGCAGCCAGAAAAACCAAAGCTGCCACAGGGAAAAATTAGTATAAAATTTGGTTTGGGAACATTTACAATACATTTTAAAATTGAAAGCAGATAAAGATTTCGGAAAAATAGTAAAAATAGAAAGAACAGAGCAATCATAATGAAGTACAACGCCAAGATAAAAAACACGAGTTTAAAAATGGGGGTCTGGCGGTGACAGCCTCCAACAAAAGCTAGATGTTTCCGGAAAATTCAAGCTTGAAAATCTATTTTCTCGAGCGATTTAGCAAAGATTTTGGGTTATTCTTGTGCACTGTGGCGTCTAAACAGGTTATGCATGTATGTATATATGTATATGTTACGGGCAGATGAGTAAATTGGACACTTCTAAAAGTGTCCAGACAGATAGATAAATTATGCATGTGCGCAGACAGATAGATAAATTCTTACAATTATCGCATTCTGTCCGGACGGATGAGTAAATTATCTATCTGTCCAGAACAGAGTTGCGACAGATGCGTAAATTTTTAAACTAAGAACAAATAATGGAGAATATTTGTGTTTGTAGCTCTTATCATAGGGGTCGCGGTAGCGACCCCTATAATATGAGTGAAAATGGTCGAATGACCGTGTAAAACAAGGCTGCGCAGAAGCTGCGCAGATTCCTGCGCAGATCCTGCGCAGATTATGTGCGCAAAAAATTGTACGTGTCGAGTTTAGTATGTGTGCGAAGTTTCATCCCCGTACCACTTTCCGTTAAAAAGTTATGCCAAAAATCGCTTACGAGAGTGATGTTTTTTTTCCGGTTTCTCGCTTTTGATGTCTCATAAGGGGGTTTTGTAGCTTGAATAACTACAGATAGAAAAATTTTTGCCTATGAAACCCATATATATTCTTGTAGTACAAATCAAAAATAAGAAAATAAGCTAGTTTTTATGCCTCCCAGGGCCGGAAAAAATTTTTGGCTGGGGGCCAAAGTCGGCCAAAACGCTAAAATGGCCAAAAAGTATGCTTCAAAGGCGCCTTAATAAGTCAGATTGGGCTATATATGGGGCAATACTGACTATATGGTTAAACAGTACACATATCGGGGTCGTTCAAATGCTATATGATTTTCCGTCTTCGTGCGTAATTTTTCGGTACTGGCCGGCCAAAGTTGGTGAATTTTGGGTCGAACTTTGAACTTAATTTTTTCGCTTATTTTGCTACTTGGGTGGCTCAAATTTTGCATACAAAGGTTTTTTTGGGACGGAGAATCGATTCCCGCTATCAGTTTTGCTGCCCGAGTAACCCAAGTTGCTGGGCTGGTTCCACTTGACCGTCTGAGGGGGTCATGTCGGTAACCGCTTCCCGGAGGTCCATAGTAGGCTTTACTTTGCCTCTCCAAACTTTGTCTATAGGGGTTTTCTGGTGCGCCCAGCTCATTCCCGGTGTCCATTTTGCCGTCTGACCCACCCATCTAGCTGTGCTGGTTCCACTTTGCCGTCTGGAGGTTCCGGTCGGTACCGACTTCCGGGAACACCATATAGGACTGTACATAGCTGGCATTTTTTTAGTGGGGGGGGGGGGGGGGGGGCCCCCACTTTTCGGTTCCCCCCTCACTCCACTTTTGGGAGCCCCCACTTTCGCCCCCCCCCACTTTTCGGCAAGCCCCCACCCACTTTTTTGGGGTCGCCCAAAAGTGTCTAAAAATTAGATGTTTGAGGTCAAATTTTCAAAAATTTTCTCAATTTTTAGCTAATTTATGGACTTATAAGCTCATTTTAAGCTTAAAAACAGCGATTTTTTGCGTTTTTACCTTAAAAATGATAATTTTTCGCTAAAAATTTCGGTATATTTTACTTTTGGCTGCCCCCCCACCACTTTTCGGAAGCCCCCCCCACTTCCCCCTCCCTAGGGGGGGGGGCGAAGCCCCCCCCACTTTCAAAACCCTAAAAAAATGCCAGCATAGCCCGACAAAACATTGTCTATAGGGGTTTTCTGGTACGCCCAGCTCATTTCTGGCATCCGTTTTGCCGTCTGACCCACCCATCTTGCTGTGCTGGTTCCACTTTGCCATCTGGAGGGTCAGGTCGGTGGGATGTCATGGGGTCAAAAATGAAAATTTTCAAAAGTGGTCAAATTTGGTACCAAATGAAAGCCCTGAGCGAGCTGAGCAACTTTTGTCATAGAACTGCATGCTCAAAGTGGCTGTAGAGTGCTGTGCTGGGGTGGGGTGGGGACTTAGGCGATTTTCGGTCAAAAATGAAATTTTTCAAAACTGGTCAAATTTGGTACCAAATGAAAGCCCTGAGCGAGCTGAGCAACTTTTGTCATAGAACTGCATGCTCAAAGTGGCTGTAGAGTGCTGTGCTGGGGTGGGGTGGGGACTTAGGCGATTTTCGGTCAAAAATGAAATTTTTCAAAACTGGTCAAATTTGGTACCAAATGAAAGCCCTGAGCGAGCTGAGCAACTTTTGTCATAGAACTGCATGCTCAAAGTGGCTGTAGAGTGCTGTGCTGGGGTGGGGTGGGGACTTAGGCGATTTTCGGTCAAAAATGAAATTTTTCAAAACTGGTCAAATTTGGTACCAAATGAAAGCCCTAAGCGAGCTGAGCAACTTTTGTCATAGAACTGCATGCTCAAAGTGGCTGTAGAGTGCTGTGGTGGGGTGGGGTGGGGACTTAGGCGATTTTCGGTCAAAAATGAAATTTTTCAAAAGTGGTCAAATTTGGTACCAAATGAAAGCCCTAAGCGAGCTGAGCAACTTTTATCATAGAACTGCATGCTCAAAGTGGCTGTAGAGTGCTGTGGTGGGGTGGGGTGGGGACTTAGGCGATTTTCGGTCAAAAATGAAATATTTCAAAAGTGGTCAAGTTTGGTACCAAATGAAAGCCCTAAGCGAGCTGAGCAACTTTTATCATAGAACTGCATGCTCAAAGTGGCTGTAGAGTGCTGTGGTGGGGTGGGGTGGGGACTTAGGCGATTTTCGGTCAAAAATGAAATTTTTCAAAAGTGGTCAAATTTGGTACCAAATGAAAGCCCTGAGCGAGCAGAGCAGCTTTTGTCATAGAACCGCATGCTCAAACTGGCTGTAGAGTGCTGTGGTGGGGTGGGGTGGGGACTTGGCGATTTTCGGTCAAAAATGAAATTTTTCAAAACTGGTCAAATTTGGTACCAAATGAAAGCCCTGAGCGAGCTGAGCAACTTTTGTCATAGAACTGCATGCTCAAAGTGGCTGTAGAGTGCTGTGGTGGGGTGGGGTGGGGACTTAGGCGATTTTCGGTCAAAAATGAAATTTTTCAAAACTGGTCAAATTTGGTACCAAATGAAAGCCCTGAGCGAGCTGAGCAACTTTTGTCATAGAACTGCATGCTCAAAGTGGCTGTAGAGTGCTGTGCTGGGGTGGGGTGGGGACTTAGGCGATTTTCGGTCAAAAATGAAATTTTTCAAAACTGGTCAAATTTGGTACCAAATGAAAGCCCTGAGCGAGCAGAGCAGCTTTTGTCATAGAACCGCATGCTCAAACTGGCTGTAGAGTGCTGTGGTGGGGTGGGGTGGGGACTTGGCGATTTTCGGTCAAAAATGAAATTTTTCAAAACTGGTCAAATTTGGTACCAAATGAAAGCCCTGAGCGAGCTAAGCAACATTTGTCATAGAACTGCATGCTCAAAGTGGTTGTGGAGTGCTGTGGTTGGCTTGCTTGCTACCGTTGAAAGATATCTATACATACCTTCATGAGCATACATATATAAAACAAGTAGGAAAAATGCTCCTTGCAGTCGCATGAAAAAGTTAATATGAGCTATGATGGTCAACATTTAAATGTGTCAAGGACAAGATTTAAAATGTTTAATATGAGCCAACATCTAAATAAGTAGAGGACAAGATGTAAACGGCTAATATGAGCCGCTACGATTCTCTTGGGCTCATATTGACGCTCATTTAGCTTTTGCTTACTTTTAATCCAACACTGAAATGGCTTGCATGAATAACGACGCATAAACATTAATTTTGCAAAGCTGTACGTAAATGTTTTCTTCTCCACCGCTACATCCAAGTACACATTTAAGGCCACCATATAAGTCAACAAAATGAAACCGAAGTCCAATCTAATGAAGAAATTGTGAAATCTTGAGAAATCACATTTGAAGTTATCATCGTCATTAATCATGTCATTAATCATCACATTAATTCAATATTCTCAAGCCAATCAAATCGTTTATAAACACTGATGCTTATATGCCAACCGTAAACTGTATATATGTTTGCCATTTTAGTCGCGTCAATATGAGCCCAAGAGAAACGTAGCGGCTCATATTAGCCGTTTACATCTTGTCCTCTACTTATTTAGATGTTGGCTCATATTAAACATTTTAAATCTTGTCCTTGACACATTTAAATGTTGACCATCATAGCTCATATTAACTTTTTCATGCGACTGCAAGGAGCATTTTTCCTACTTGTCCTCCGTCTAGTTTTTGGGAACGCTGCCATAACTGTGGCAGCAGCAATCACAAATCCCACCAGTGAATTACCAATGCCCAATAATCTTTGCATGCAAAATTTCAGCCTTTCAGCTATCTCCAGTAGCTTGAACCAGGAACCGGTTCAGCTTTGAACCAGTTGAACCATATCTGGCCAGCCATGGGTCAGATCACCAAAGTTACCCCACCAGTGAATTCCCCTTGCCCAATAACCTTTGTATGCAAAATTTCAGTCTTCTAGCTATCTCCAGTTGCTTGAACCAGGACCTGGTTCAACTCTGAACCAGTTGAACCAGATTTGGCCAGCCATGGGTCGGATCACCAAAGTAACACCACCAGTGACTTCCCCATGCCCAATAACCTTTGTATGCAAGATTTCAGCCTTTCAGCTATCTCCAGTAGCTTGAACCAGGAACCGGTTCAACTTTGAACCAGTTGAACCAGATCTGGCCAACCATGGGTCAGATCACCAAAGTTACACCACCAGGGAATTCCCCTTGCCCAATAACCTTTGTATGCAAAATTTCAGCCTTCTAGCTATCTCCAGTTGCTTGAACCAGGACCTGGTTCAACTCTGACCCAGTTCAACTCTGACCCGTCCGGACAGAATGCGATAATTGTAAGAATTTATCTATCTGTCTGCGCACATGCATAATTTATCTATCTGTCTGGACACTTTTAGAAGTGTCCAATTTACTCATCTGCCCGTAACATATATATATATCCACGACTTTGTTCAACAAATGCATACTTCAGGTTCAGAGTGGTTATCATCTTACTAGAGTGGTTACTATGTGTACGCGTGTAGGAAATTAGTTTATGCGAAAAGAATTTTATTGGATAAGCTTTCACTACAAAGTATTCTACATATCTCGGACAAGAGTCCTATCATAAGACTGAAAGGTGTCTACAATACAGAAATCGCGCCGAAGGCGCGAAAATTTTGAAATTTTCTGCAAAAAGTAGCGAAAACACGTGGATTTATTATCAAAAATAGCTGAAAATTTCTACTCAGGGCCAACAATTTTTGCGGAACTTTACGCAGAGCTCCGAAAAAAGTTGCGGAATTTTCAAAACAGTGCGGAATTTCGCAGTTTTTTTCCGCAAAAAAACACAGTGCAGAATCCAAATTTGACATCATGCCAATACTCGTGCTTTTCCCCCGCACCCTGCCGTTTATACACCCGCTCACTATTTTATGCAATTTTTAAACTATATACGTATATACGTACATATAGCGCGGCGGGAAAAATAACCCAATCCGATTTGCGGGAAAAAAACCCATCGTCAGTGTGAGTCACCTATATGAGCTAGATCGGATTTTAATAGCCTATCTTAAAGAGCGTCCAAAACAACCCTAGAGGGTGTATTATTGTAGTTCCCCCTGCCTCTCAGCAAATTTTTTGGGACTTTGAAAATTTTGGTCCCAACATGGGGGCCAGGCAGGGTCAACTTAGGGGGGGGTGACCCTGAACTACTGGAAAGACTTAGCCCAAAACGGACTATAGTTTCACAGAGGATAAGTCTCGAACTTCACGATGGTGTATGCAATTTGGCTCTAATGCCTGTGGTGCGACCTGGGGTTGACCTAGACTCGGCGGGAAAAAAACCCATGTGCGGGAAAAAACCCAAATTTCAAAATGAAATTTTTTTCTAACCATTAGCAGCAAAGGAAAAATTCATGCGTTTCTTAGCTCAGTGGAGCCTCCTGATTAATTTGGTATAGATTTTACCTAGGTTCGACCTTCTATGTGAGGTCCAGGTGGCCAAAATCTGAGATGGTGCCATTTTAAGCCAAATTTTCAAATTTCGCCAAAAACCGCTAATTTTTCACTAAAATAGGTCGCGTTTGGCTTTAAATGCAATAAAAACACGTTATCTATGTGATAGGATGCTTAAACTGCAGAAATTAAGCAAATTTCAAAAATTTCCAAAATCTGCCTATGTTTATACGTGTTAAACATACGAAATTTTGAAAAGTCTATTTTACATGATTTTTTGCCAAAATATTGATAGTTTATGATTCAGATGTACTAAAAATGACCCGCTCTTTCGAATGGTATAGTCAAAACCGTTCTGGCGTGCTTGCAGCAAAAAATTCGGCTGGGTTTTTTCCCCGCCCATGGGTTTTTCCCATCGGTTTGGTCGAAAATTTCTCACCAACCGTAAGTGATAGAGAGACGTTTTATGGCTCATTTTGAAGCTCTTCGCAAGGCCTCATGGTAGTCTGGCTTACTTCTAGGCCAAAATTTATGGGGGGGCGATATGGATATGGGCTCGACGAAGCCCCCCCCCCCATCGATGGGGAGGGCTCACCGAAAATGGGGGGCATATTTTTTGACAAATTTTTAGGTTTTTTGCGTAAAAAATGCTAAAAATCGCGAAAAATAACTAATTTTGGGTGTTTTTTAAGCTAAAATAGTGGCAATTTAGGTAAAAATCCGGCGAAGCGGGAAAAATTTTTGAAAATTTTGGCTAAAAATGGTAAAAAATGGCAATTTTTGGGGTTATGGGGGAGGTCGGAATTTATGGGGGGGGCTCCTCGAATGGGGGGGGGAGGTCGCCGAATGGGGGGGGCCCCCCCCCCCCCGCCCCCCCAGTAGAAGTAAGCCAGGTAGTTATCGTTAGATTTTCGATTTGTCGCTTAATAAAAAAGTTACAGCCAAAATTCGAAAATTTGTGTTTTTTCCCGCCGCGCTATACACGTATATAACAAAAATGCTCCGCACAAAAGAGCATAGGTGTACCACCTGTTTGGGTCGGGGGGGGGGAGTAAAAAGTCCAAATCTGGCTAGGGGAGTCTAAAAAATCGGAAATTTTGAAAAAACTGTATATATATATACCCAAACTGAACACAAATTTTTTTCAGGTAAAAATGGCCCTTTTTTGACATAAAATCTACTATATTCGACATAAATCTACTCCAAAACTACTCGTATTGCGTTTTAGCGTTTTCAACTATTTCCAGAAAATCTTTTCAAAAAATTTTTGAAAAATTGCAAAACTTTTTGCAAAAATTTGGCATTTTTTCTCTTGTTTGAACCCCATTTTAGGGGGGAGGGGGGCCTGAGCTCGGCTTGGGGGGGAGTAGTCGAGGTCGGGTATGGGGGGGTGGGGGGTCTGGCCTTCTCGTGGGGGGGTCTCACAGGGGGTAAACTGTAGCCTGATACACCTATGCAAAAGAGGATAATATGTGTGTGTTGGCCGTGTCTATATATCCTTTAAATTCCGATTAAAGATAAAAGTTTCATAGGCACGCTGGGGTTCTTTTACTGGAGGGGGGGTGGGGGAGGGGGGGGGGCGCCCCCCCCCACTTTTTGGGTTCCCCCCCCCACTCGAACTCTTCCCCCCCACTCGTTCCCTCCCCACTTTTTTGGGCTTCCCCCCCCCACTCACCCTAAGGTGCCCAGAAAATGCCAAATTTTTAGGATTTTTGGTCAAAATTTTCAAAAATTTTCCGGCTTCGCCGGAATTTTGTCGTCAAAAATGGTCTATTTTGGTGCTAAAACTCAATTTTTGAGCACTTTTAAGCTTAGTTATAGCAGTATATGTAGAAAACAGGCTTTTTATACTGTATTTTTGGCATTTTTAGCCCATTTTATCCCCCCCCACTTTTGGACCTCCCCCCCCACTAGTGGGGGGGGGCGGGGCGGCCCCCCCACTTATTTTTGCCTAGAAAAACCCCAGGCACATGGTGTCATGTGGAAAAGCAAGTTTGGATGGGCGGCTCTATAACAAAACTTGTTCCGTTCGCTTAGGACTTTCATTTGACACCCCATTTGACCACTTTTGGAAAAGTTCATTTTTACTCAAAATCGCCTAAGTCCACACCCCACCTCACCTCAGCACTCTACAGCCACTTTGGGTACGAAGTTCTATGCCAAAATTTGCTCAGCTCACTTAGGCCTTTGATTTGATATATACCAAATTTGACCACTTGAAAAATTCTATTTTTGACCTAAAATCGTCTAAGTCCCCACCCCACCCCACCACAGCACTCTACAGCCGCTTTGGGTATGCAGTTCTATGACAAAAGTTGCTCAGCACACTTAGGGCTTTCACTTGATACCAATTTTGATCACTTTGGAAAAATTATATTTTTGACCTAAAATCGTCTAAGTCCCCACCCCACCCCACCCCACCCCTCTACAGCCACTTTGGGTATGCAGTTCTATGACAAAAGTTGCTCAGCTCACTGAGGGCTTTAATTTGATACCGAATTTGACCACTGTCGAAAAATTTTGTTTTTTACTACCCGACCGGACCTGGCATTTTTTAGTGGGTGGCCCACTTTGCGGTTCCCCCCCCACTTTTCGGCAAGCCCCCACCCACTTTTTGGGGGTCGCCCAAAAGTGTTAAAAAATTAGGTTTTTGAGGTCAAATTTTCAAAAATTTTCTCAATTTTTAGCTAATTTATGGACTTATAAGCTCATTTTAAGCTTAAAAACAGCGATTTTTTGAGTTTTTACCTTAAAAATGCCAATTTTTCGCTAAAAATTTCGGTATATTTTACTTTTGGCTCGCCCCCCCCATTTGGGTCGGGATGGCCGAGTGGTCTAAGGCGCTGGTCGGAACTTCCGATCTTACGGTCGGTGGTTCGAACCCCGGAGGCCACAAAGCTTTCTCGACTCTAGCCAACCCAGCTATCCATCCTTAAGGTGGTGATTCCTTTTGGGCATATATTGTTGTTTGGCGGCGCAAATCAGAATGAAATTTAATGAAACTTTCCGAAATAAGTTCTTTTAGCGTTCTAACACCCTCCGCGCAATCCCGATTCAAAAATTCGAGATTTCCGGTCAGAGTGGTTTTTTCCAATTTCTGAACGTTTGGCAGCTGCTATACAGTTGTGACTATATGCATTCGAAAGATCTCATCGAGCTTCACTTTTTTGCTTTTTAAAGTAAGTTTCTAGCTTTTCTCTATCGTGAGATATAGCCGATTTTCTTGTTTTGGCCTCAAAAACTTGTCATTTTTGCAGAAATCAAATAATCCAACATTTCTTGAACTACGCAAGCCGTAAAATCAAACTAAGGCCGTCGATCTGAAGGTCTCACAGGGACAAATTATCCGACACATGATCGTCTTCCAACGGCTTTCCTGTAGGCTGCTATCATAAAAAAATTAGTTTTTGCAAAACACGACCAATTAGTTTCCAAAGATTGTGGAGCATTCATCATGCAAGTTGGGGGGCTGCTACTGAACAAATGTGTTCTACACGAATATACCCAAGGACGATTTTTTAGTTGCCCCGATTTCTGCTTTCTAGCTAAAGTAATCGCTTGACAAATTTAGAAAAAGTAGGCAAAATACAGGTTACGCACACATTTCAGCTTATTTCTCTATAACGAAGAGCGACTTCACTATAAATAAAAAATCGTCCCCAGCTGGAGGTATCGGAGTGATGGAGGTATCGAATGATATATATAACCGATGTCTCGCGAAAAAATTTACTTGAGTCTGCAAAAATTCTGAAAAATTATACTTCTTCTAAAATGTGTTAAAAATATTTTAGAAAAGCAAAATTAGTTTCTTGGCATGCATTAAATATAGAAAATGTCAAGCTACATTTTGATATAAAAATGGCTTTTTAACTCCAAGCAATGAATGAGTAATAATGGTGCAAACTTTATGTGACCAAAGGGAATCACCACCTTAACTGGTCGGTAAATGGGTACCACTACGGTGGGAAGGTAACAGGAGTCTGTGCAGAAGGGCCGGCCCCCCTTCCACGGATGCAGTCATCATTTGAGTGACACTCCTGGCTCTACGGCTGAGAATCCGGGGATGAGCACCGGCACCCCATGTCCTGTGGCAGGACGGAGATATCTCGTGGGGCACTCGCGTAGCCAGAAAAAAATTTCGGGGGGGGGGAATGCAAAAGTTTTCCGGGGGGTCTGGGGGCGGAGTCCCCCATAACTGAGAAATTTTTCTATTTCGTGACCTTCGTGGAATTTTTACAGAGCATTCGTTGAAATTACAATAATATTTAAGGCGCAGTGCTTGTTTATGCACCTAAATAATGTAGAAGGTGGTCAAAGTAGACCAAATAGGGTAATTTGTACTAATTTTTTAGTACGAAACACGTATTATAATGGTATAATACACATATTTCGCGCCGAAGGCGCGAAAATTTTTTGAAAAATAGGCGTTTACACACGTGGCAGGAAAAAAATTTCTGGGGGGCAACACCAGTTCGGGGGGGGGAATTTCCCCCCCCCCCCCCTGGCTACGCGCCTGTCCTGGGGTAAACCTTTACCTTTACCTTTAGCCCCCACTTCCCCCCCCCCCCACTTTCAAAACCCTAAAAAAATGCCAGCCGGACTCCCCCCCCCCAAACTGCAAAGTGGAACCAGCCCACCCAGATGGGTAATTCAGACGGCAAAGCGGACACCATGAATGAGCTGGGCGCGCCAGCAAACCCCCTGTAGACAAAGTTTTGAGAGGCTTACCTGGACCTCCAGGAAGCGGTTGCTGACTTGACCCTCCCAACGGCAAAGTGAAACTAGCCCAGCAAGATCGGTAGGTCAGACCATAAAACTGACTGCGGGAATCAATTCTCCGCGCCAGAAAACCTTTGTATGAAAGATTTAAGCTTTGTAAATTGAATTGATTGCAAGAAATCTCCATTTTCCATTTTTCAAATTTTCGCCATTTTTGACTGACCACTGTGGCCATAGGTGTGTTAGGGGGGGACCCCCCAAAATGACAAATGACGACCCTCCCCCCCAAGATTTTTGCTACCCCCCCAGATTTTTGGCCGAAAACTGGTCACAAATGGCATAAAATCGAAAATTGGGGGGTCCCCCCACCCTCCGTCGGGATCCCCCTGTGTTTTTTGCGAAAAAAACTGCGAAATTCCGCACTTTTTTGAAAATTCCGCAATTTTTTTCGGAGCTCTGCGTAAAGTTCCGCAAAAAATTTTGTCTTTAAGTAGACATTTTCTGTTGTCTCAGATGAAAAATAAACGTGTTTCTGATACTTTTTGAAGAAAATTTTCAATAAATTTCGCGCCTTCGGCGCGTATTTCTATATACGTATGGACACCTTTCAATCTTACCTGAGTTAGAATGCCTAGTGACAGCTATGCAGTGAAATTCTTTTAGCCTTGAAATAGGGATCGACCGGAATTCCGGTTCCGGTTCCGGTACTTTTTGGTTCCGGTTCCGGTTCCGGTTTTTGAAAACGTACCGGAACCGGAACCAATTTTGGGCTATTATAAAAAGTAAAATTTTATTCAAATTTTAAAAATTTTCGCAAAATTTCTTTAAACTTTTTGAAACATAGCCATTCACTTCAGCCAGAATACTATTTTCTCAAAAATTTTCGCCTGCGGCGCTATTTCCTTACTTAAAATGTTTAGAATTAATAATGATAATGTTTAATGTATAATCGTTAATTCATTTTTACATAAATATTAATATACAGAAAAAATACTTAAAAATATAATTCAGAAAATCAGAATAGGTAGCACAAGCCCGCCGATTCCCTTTTAAGTACTGATAGAAGATACTTAATTCTAAGTTGTATATGATATATTGAAGCCTTGGCGCTGTTTCATCATTAGATGCACTGCTGTCAGTTAAGATTTTATAATTATATGTCAGTTTTAGCTCAGATCTAATTATTTTAATTGTTTAAATCGCATGGAATGTTTTTTGCTGTTTGCTTAGGAATTAATGTAGCGCAGAGTGCAACGTACTTATTAAAAATTATGGAGGGAACAAATAGAAAGATTTCTATATTTTGAAGAGATGTCATTTAAAATTTAAAAATCCAGATGGAGCTATCCAAAAAGGAGAAATTAAATTTAATTCAATTTTCTTTGAAACGTTTGAAAAATTTTATCCTCATGTTTAATGGATGAAAATTTAACAACGGCAAACACTCTGTCGAAAAGTGGAAAAATTAGCACTTTCGTTATGTAGAAAACTCCAATAAAAAGTGTATAATTATATATATAATTAGACGCAAAGGTCACCCATGCACAAAACTTAAAAGCT
Source organism: Trissonchulus latispiculum (assembly GCA_030248195.1). Classification (NCBI taxonomy): domain Eukaryota; kingdom Metazoa; phylum Nematoda; class Enoplea; order Enoplida; family Ironidae; genus Trissonchulus; species Trissonchulus latispiculum. The sequence continues at coordinate 83,868 of JASAND010011888.1, forward strand.
GATGTTCTAAACAAGTCCAGTTTTTGAAGCTAATGTTGCCTGAGCTTATAGCCAGATACAGCGAAAATTTACAATAATTTACACAAGAATAGCAATTTTCAGAAAAATTATTTGAATTTTCACTTGAACATAATATACAGACAGCATAAAAGTAAACTTGATCTTACGTATATATATGCCAAGAATGTCGATGTCAATATGATTCTCGCGACAATTTTTATTTGTGTTCTGAAAATGCTGGAAATTTTCTTGGAGCTCTAACTTTATGAAATTTTTGATCATGACTAGAAATTGTCAGGTAAATCCAATAAAACACTAAATATGTTTCTGGCTTATATTTGCCGAAAACTGTGTTTCTTGCCGAAAGTTCTTAAAACAGTCTTTGATACTTTCAGATATAAATATCTTTCGTGGAATCAATTTTATATATACTATCTATTTATTTAGCTTTATTTTATATCATCCTAACTAAAAACTTAATTTTTAATTTTCAGTAAATTTCCTCTGTCAACGTGCATTCGATTAAATCATTCAGGCAGTTTCGGTGTGATAAAGTGGATGTAACAGCCTTCTATTGTATTGAAAATATGCTCAATAATGCATTCATACCCTGTTTAATTAAAGTTTTAAAGGTACAGTAAAGTTTTAACTATATGATAAGACAAAATTCTCATATTAACGTGCAAATTTTATATTTATGCATTGAAATAATTACATAAAAACGTTATTACAATGTTCTAGTAGCTACAAAAAAGCGAAAAATTGCACAAAAGTTGTCCAAAACGCCAGAAAATTTTTTCGATTTTTGTAGTGTTAAGGAGCTGGTTCCGGTTCCGGTTCCGGTTTTTTAAAGCCAGTTCCGGTTCCGGTTCCGGTTCCGGTTTTTTGGAGTTCCGGTCGATCCCTACCTTGAAACCATAACATACCATAATTTTAAACAATTATTAACCTATTAGCAGTTTGCTTATATCTTAGGATTTTACTGACAGTCGAAACTAAACTTTTGAGAATTTGCACTAAGGATTTTCCTCGGTTTTACAAAATTTTCTCAGCTTCCCAGAACCCCGCGTCTCTTCACTATTACGTATACTTGTAAAACACGCTTATACGGTACATTTCACCGAAAGAATGACCGTTGGCGAAATTGGCAAATTGGCGAAATTTCAAGAAAAAATGGCAATTTTAGCAAATTTAGCTACATTTGTGGACCTTACGCTTAAGCATATTTTGCAACTAAGCTCATGAACCAACTCGTTCGCGAAATAAACTCTAGCAGAATTTTTCGTCCACGTTTTTGAACTTTTCTGCAATATTGGAATTTTTTAAATTTTCAAAGGCAATTTTCGCGAACGAGTTGGTTTATGAGCTTGCTTAAATTTAGTTGCAACATATGCTCAAGCTTAAGGTCCACAAATGTAGCTAAATTTGCTAAAATCGCCATTTTTTCTTTAAATTTCGCCAATTTGCCAATTTCGCCAACGGTCATTCTTTCGGTGAAATGTACCGTACATGCTTCGACTTTCGAAAAATAGCTATAACTTGGTTAATACCATGCGTTAAATATTAAAAAATGTGTTTAAATACACCCAAATTACTAAAATTCATTAGTTATCTTTAAAATACTAAAAAATAAGTATATATTTCGCAATTTTTTGCGAAATTCCGCAAAAAATTTTGGAGGACTGCGTAAAAGTTCGCAAAAAGTTTCGACGAAAAAACACAGGGACCCCTCAGATTTTTTGCCCAGCCACACCTGTGACTGTAGCCCCTAGAGAAGTGATAGAGAAACAAAAACTGGACCGTTAGTTAGTTTAGTATATGTAATTTCTGAATATAAAAAGAAATCAGTCCCAGCTGACAGCTCGTAATGTTCAACCTGAGCCCTGAGCGACGACCACAAGAATGGTCAATTTTCGCTCTGAGCCGACTTGCAACGTGCAACTTTTTAATGGTAAGTGATACGGGCTGAAACTTCCCACACATACTAAACTCGATGTGCTCTACAACATAGGTGTACCACCTGTTTGGGTTGGGGGGGAGTAGAAGGTCCAAATTTGGCTCGGGGGACCCCACCCAAATCCGAAATTTGGGGGGGACCCCCCTAAACTGTACCCAATTTTTTTAGCTAAAAATGCTCCTTTTTCGATGTATATATATATATATATATACAGGCGCGTAGCCAGGGGGGGGGGGGGGCAATCCCCCCCCCCCCCCCGAAATTGTGTTGCCCCCCAGGAATTTTATTCCTGCCGTGTGTAAAACGCCCATTTTTCAAAAAATTTTCGCGCCTTCGGCGCGAAATAAGTGTATTCTACCATAATAATACGTGTTTTGCACTAAAAAATGAGCACCAATTACCCTATTTGGTGTAGTTTGACTAGCTTCTGCATCATTTGGGAGCATGAACACGCACTGCGCCTTAAATATTATTGGAATTTCAAAGGATACTCTGTAAAAATTCCACGAAGGTCACGAAATAGAAAAATTTCTCAGCTTCTGGGGGGCTCCGCCCCCCAGACCCCCCCCAAAAAAATTTTGCATTCCCCCCCCCCGAAATTTTTTTCTGGCTACGCTAGTGTATATATATACAGTACATTAAACGTATATACTCAAAAGCTTCTGTCAATAGTTTTCGTATGCGAAAATAGGGCTTGAAAAATGACAAATTTGTACTAAAATATGCCTAAATTAGCCCAGATTGTGGTTTATTATTGTGTATATATTACCTTTTAATCGCTATAAATAATCATCTTTAGCTGTGAGGGGCACTTATAAAGATGGGGGGGACAAAAATTTTGCCTTGGTCCCCCCCTTATGGTTCGAAAAAATTTTTTGTCTCCGATTTGTCTGAGAAGCTGCCCCTAGGGTAAATCGAGGTCGCTGATTTCAAAAATCGAATCGAGAGATCGATCCGATCAATCGATCGATCAGTAGAATCGATCGATCAAAATCGATCAAAAAATTTTTTGTCTCCGATTTTCGCGAAAAGTCGCCTATAGGGTAAATCGAGGTCGCTGATTTCAAAAATCGAATCGAGAGATCGATCCGATCAATCGATCGATCAGTAGAATCGATCGATCAAAATCGATCAAAAAATTTTTTGTCTCCGATTTTCGCGAAAAGTCGCCTATAGGGAAATTCGGGGGCGCTGATTCCGAATCTGCAGTCGAAATTTCGATCAGAGCTGCTAAATTCGACTTATATATAGACGATTTTTAAAAAAATCGATGAGAATCGATTTTTGCGGATGCAGGATCGATTTTCATGAAATTTCGACTGCAGATTCGGAATCAGCGCCCCCGAATTACCCTATAGGCGACTTTTCGTCAAAATCGGAGACAAAAATTTTTTTGATCAATTTTGATCGATCGATTCTACTGATCGATCGATTGATCGGATCGATCTTTCGATTCGATTTTTGAAATCAGCGATCTCTATTTACCCTAGGGTCACCTTCTCATCTTATAAGTGCCTAGTTGAGGTTGAGTAGGGGGGGGAGGGGGGTCCGGCCTCTTCGTGGGGGGTCTTACAGGGGGTATAGTCAAGCTGGGAAAAAACCCACTCGCCAATGCGGGAAAAAAAACCCACCCCCAGTGTGGGCTTACCGGTATGAGCTATCTAGGATTTTAATAGCCTATCTTGAAGAGCATCCAAAATAACCCTGGAGGGTGTATTATTGTCGCTCCCACTGCTTCCCAGCAAATTTTTTGGGACTTTGAAATTTTCGAAAATTTTGGTCCGTCCAAGTACCGAAATTTGGCAAACTTTGCCTGGCCACCCTGAACTACTGGAAAGACTTAGACCAAAGCGGATTGTATGTATGTGTAGGGCATCTGTTGCGCATCATAATGATATATGCCACACTGCTCTAACCCATCCGGTGCGACCTGGGGGTGACCTAGAGTTGGCGGGGAAAAAACCCACATGCGGGAAAAAACCCAGTTTTCAAAATTGAAAATTTTTCTAAGCATTAGCAGGAAAGGTCAAACGAATACATACATTTGTTTAATATAGCCTATAGATTAAATTGGTATAGGTTTTACCTGGGTTCGATCTGTTATTGGAGGTCCAGGGGGTCAAAATCGGACATGCTGCCATTACAAGCCAAAATTTCAATTTGTCCAAAAATGCTTATTTTTCCCTTAAAATGGGTCTAGTTTGGCTCTAAATACAAGAAAAACACGTTTTCTATAGAGGTCGGGGGAAAAAACCAACCCGCAAGTGGTGGGGAAAAAACCCAACTTGGGTTAGGGGCGATGGGGATGAGCTAGCGGGCTCAAATTTTGCATGCAAGTTGGTAGGGCCCATCCCACCTACCATACCAAATCTGAGCTAAATCGGACCACTTTTGAGCATTTTGTGACATTTTGAAAATTTTGGCATTTTTGACCCCCCATTTTTGAAGGTCTGTAAAAAATTTTCCATAGCAGTTAGATAATAACTTTTAATAGTTTATATGAGAACAACATGTGCTCTTTCCAAAAATGTCGGTCTCAGGTTCCTGCGACGCTTGGCAAGCTGCCAGCAGAATTTTTACAAAATGGGAAAAAAACCAAGGGGTGGGAAAAAACCAATTTTTGCTTTTGCTGCCAAACTCCCAAAAATGGTTCTTAGTTGCTCAAAAGTCATCCACATAGCAAGTTTAATGCGTTCTTTCACGTGAACAGCTCAAAATTGCATTTGGACTTGGCAATTTTGTGCTAGCCGGTAAAAACCTCATTTCGGCGGATCAGCTGTTTGGCTCAGCTAAAGCGGCCAAAAAGTACTCTGGGACAAAGAAATACGCGAAAAAACACTGAAACAACGTTTATTTTAATTTATTTCATCGAATTTCGAAAGATTTACAAATTTTTGCATTTTAACATAGAAACTGGCAAATTTGATGAAACCTAGCCAGTTGATGCTGCAAATTTTGATGTTTGATTTTCTCACTTATTATGAGGAATATCGCAAAAATAACTGCAGATATGAAGTCAGCGACGCCGATTTTACCTGTCGCATGCATAAAATCGCTAATATGAGTTACCCTGACCGAAAACTGGGGTTGGTTTTTTCCCGCCATTGGTTTTTTACCCCGGCTAATTAACCGTTAATTACTAATTAATGACAGGACCTAGAGAGGCGATTTATATACCAAAATGACAGTCTAGACAGGGCTTGATAAGAAAATAATTTATAGCCGGATTGCTCCACTGGGTAGTTCTGCAGAGTCCAAAAAGTGACTACCTTGGTTTTTCCCCCCGACCTCTATATATATACGTATGATAGGATGCTTAAACTGCCGAAAATAAACAATTTTAAAAAATTTCCAAAATTTGCCTATGTTTATGTGTTAAACATATATATATACCAAATTTTCAAAAGTCACGATGACCTCAATTTTTTATATTTTGATTTTTGATGCAGTTGTACTAAAAACAACCCGCACTTTCATTTGGAACGGATAGAAATGCTCCTGGCAACTTGCCAAAAAATTTTAGGGGTGGGTTTTTTCCCGCATATGGGTTTTTCCCCGCATTGGGTTTTTTCCCGCCAGTTTGGGACAATTTTTCTCACTAACGGCGCACCCTAGAGAGGTGTTCTATAGCTCATAAGAAAGCTTACGACTAGGCCTAGCAGCCTGTATAGTCAGTATTTCAATATCCCAAACCAGTAAACAGTTCTGGCCAAAATTCTGAAAAGTGGGGTTTTCCCCGCTTGACTACAAACTGTAGCCCTGGGTTTACTTTACTGGGGGGTGGGGGTTCCCCCCCCCCACTCGAGCACCTTCCCCCCCCCCACTCGGCACCACCCCCACTTTTTTGTGCTCCCCCCCCCCACTCACCCTAAGGTGCCCAAAAATTGCCAAATTTTTAGGTTTTTTGGTCATAATTTTCAAACTTTCCGGCTTCGCCGGAAATTTAACAAACAAACAAACAAACAATTGGTTTATTCAGTAAAGATTATGGTCACGCAGTAAAACATTTACTGAAAAGGAATACAAAGAACTGTATACACAGCTACTTACATGCATCCGTACATACAACAATATAAAACAATCAGATAAAACCTATTTCAGACTAATATCTACATCTACAAACTACGTGAAAATTGTATAAACATGTGCAGTATATAAATAGCCACAGAAATGCTAAAAGATCTTTGTATAAATCGACAAATCTATATCCTGCAGTTTAGATTTAAAAGCCTCAAGTGAATCAACCTTGACAACTTCAAGGGGGAGGTTATTCCACAATTTAACTACTCTGCTACTGAAAAAATTTAGTTTCTCATTTCTTCGGCAGTGTACAGAATCTAACATTAAATTATGGCCCCTTAATCCCACATCCTGACGGTAGGCAAAATAGTCAGAAAAATCTATGTTGTCGAGATTTTTCACTATGCGAAAGCACTGATTGAGATCTGCTTTGATCCTACGCAATTCCAAACTTTCTAATCCCAAAATTGCCAAACGCTCAGAATACGTTTTATTGCGCAAACCCGGAATCCGCTTTGAAAACCGCCTTTGAACGTTTTCTACTCTCTCAATATCTTTTTTTAAATACGGAGACCATACCGGCGAATTATACTCCAAAATAGGTCGGATATAAGTAGTGTACATCGCACACAAAAAATCCCGGTCTCGTGATCGAAATGACTTAAAAATAATGTTCATACGAGTCAAAGCTTTAACACTGATTGATGAGCAGTGTTGGGAAAACTTTAATTTATCATCTACAACTATTCCTAGATCTTTCATAGAGTTTACAACTGGAATCTGAACATTGCTCACAGTATAATCGAATTCTCTGTTGTTTCCACCGAAATGCATTAAAACACACTTTTCCAAAGCAATTTTCAATTGGTTCTCGTTCGCCCACCCAAAAACGTTTTCGATATCATGTAAGAGTACACTACGGTCAACATCATTACCACATGTATAATATATTTTTGTATCATCCGCATATATTTTTACATAGCTTTGTTCAACTCTACTAACGACATCATTAATATACACCAAGAACAAAAGTGGACCTAACACACTTCCTTGAGGCACCCCACTCAGAACCCGACACCGTGTTGAATACACCCCGTTCACCCGAACCACCTGATAGCGATCGTTTAGAAAATTTTCTATCCATTTACAAAATATATCAGGAACTTTATAGCGTTTCAATTTGTAGAGCAGCTTCAAATGACTGACCGTGTCAAAGGCTTTACTAATATCGATATAAACTACATCTACCGGAATATTTTTGTCAATAAATGTGACCCAATCCTTTACACAGTTCAAAAGTTGTGTTTGAGTTGACCTACCAGAGACAAAACCGTGCTGGTGACAAGATATAAAACCAGATTTAGTAAAGTAATCAAAAAGTTCATCCTTCAGTATCCGTTCCATCAATTTACAGCAAATACATGTCAAACTAACTGGCCTGTAGTTAACCGCTCCCGCCTTAGAACCCTTGCCTTTATATATGGGAACAACTATAGCTTGCTTCCAGTCACAAGGCACTATTCCTGTTACAAAGGATTCATGAAAAATTAATTGGAGAGGAACAGACAGAAGTATGCTAAACCTTTTAAAGAAAACAGCTGGGAGGGCATCAGGCCCAGGGCTAGAATTTGGCTTCAGTTTCGAAATGGCATTTTCTACATGTTTTCGAGTGATTCTAAAGCTAGAGAGTGAATGGGCTATATCCTCATCGACAACATATTCCGGAACCGTAGGCAGATTATTATCATCAGTAACATAAACAGAAGAAAACTGGTTAGCAAACACATTCGACATATCAAAATCCCCAGACACCTGGCGGTCACCATCAACTAGCAGAGACAAACTACTATGAGGAGACAAAGATTTCTTAACATAGGAGTAAAATGCTTTAGAGTTTCGATTTGACAAAAATTTGGCCTCATATTTCAGGTTATCTTTTTTTACAGATTCAGAACAAAATTTAGCAATTTGTTTGTACGCTTTCCTGTTATCAGAAGAAGGACTCTTTTTCATCTTTCGAAACGCTTTTTTCTTATTGGCCAACATTCTCTTGGTATTATTAGAGTACCTTCGAGGGTGTTTCCGCTTGCCCATTAGTTTCGTCGGTACAAAGATATCAATGAGGTTCAAGCAAATATCCTTAAAAATTGTCCACATTTCGTTAACAGATTTGTCTTGAAACAGCAAACCCCAGTTCATTGCCTGCAAGCACCCATACAAAGCAGCGTTATCAGAATTAGCCCAGACCTTTGTAGGTAAATTTTTTGGTACAGAATTCAAGCATGCAGCATTAATAGAAAAAGTAACAACGTTGTGATCACTGTTCCCTAATGGGGGCATACATTTTGTTTCTGAAATGAGGGAGGGTGTGTTCGCAAATATTAAATCCAAAACAGCCACATCCCTTGTGGGTTCAAGTACATGTTGAACAAGATCAAAAGAAGTGAAAAGATCTAAGAATTCATCTTGTTTATGCACCGCGGAAGCTGTACTGTTAGGCCAGTCAATACCAGGTAAATTGAAGTCACCCGCAAAAATAACAGGAAGGTTCTGATCATTTAAAAATTCTAATAGCAAGTCAAAGTATTCCACGAGGTGGCTAAGAGAAACCGAAGGCCTGTATACATTGCATACGAGCATATCTAAATCGCAACACTTAATTTTTATACAAACTACATCAGCATCATTGTGAACAGGCACATTCACTTGACAGCACTTCAGCATAGTGGAAACCATAATAGCAACCCCCCCGCCCCTTCTGCCGGTCCTGTCTGCTCTGAAAACATGATACTGGTTGTTACAGGAAAGAAGAGAATTTGGGTCATCCGGAGTTAACCATGTTTCAGTGAGTAAAACCAGATCCGGAGATAGAGCATCAACTATTTCTGCCTTAAAATCTTCAGTTTTGTTAACAATACTACGAGAATTCAGTAAAACAGCTGAAAAAGAACGCTTACGTGTAACCAATTCCTTTATACCAAAGGCCTTCCTATCATGGCCTAAAGAAAACCCGACGGCCTGTGTCTCGCGACATTTGAACGGCCACAATTTACAACATCACTATATGTGCGAAAAGAGTTCATAGAATTACCATTAAAGTTATTATCCAGAAGGCTTAGCAACGGAGTCGGAGCAGGAATGGGAGGAATCTGATCGGGTGGGCTAGCACGGCAAAATCTTCGTTTGTGCCCCCGGAAACCGCAAGAAAAGCAAGAAAAGTTTGAGTGCCTAAGTCGGCAGATTCTGGCAGAGTGGCCACCCATCCCACATAGGGAGCAACAGCTGAAAAGGCTAGGATTGGAGGTGCCAGGGCGTCGGGGTCTGGGCCGGGGAGCGGTGGGTACGCGTTCTCCATCACAAAGGACCACCACCACTTCACCCCGATCCTCTACACAAATATCAGGTTTGGGATAGTTGTCCTCTGATTTTAAATTGCCGCGGATATCCTGAAGAATGTTTCCGAAAACATTAAGACCAGGAAAATTGCCAGAACGAGCTCCCTCAAGATCACTGTGGTGCAAACCGGACGCCCAAAATTTATCCGCTGGGTAAGTGGAATGGACTAGGGGAGAGTTTCCAGAGTCCCGTAATGCCTGACGAAAGGAGTAGCATTGAACCAATTTACAAGAAATAAGTTTTTCCATGAGCCTAACATCGTCATCGCGACTGTCCTTCTGTGGTAGCTGCTTAGCTAACCTTACAGCCGCACCAGCATGAGGAGCATTCCTAATATCATTCGCCAAGTTTGAATATCCCTGATTTAGAGCCCGTTGATAGTGGTAGCCATGCTCAAGTGAAATAAAGTCTTCACCCTGGAAGGTAAAGGAGAACTGGTAAAAATTGGACAAAGGATCCTGGTGCCCTTGGACTATACGAGGGCTGACAGAGGACGGCATTGCCGGCGTAGAACCCGTTGTAGCAGGCAAAGGAGGACAGGCGGAGGAAGTAGGAGATATAGGAGTAAGGCAACACTGAACCGAAACATCACAGGAAATTTTGGCAGGACGAGGGGATGAATTGACCAGGTTACTTCGGCAAGAGACGCAGGAATAAGGGCAGAAAGTAGAAAATTTATTCTGCCACTGGGCAAAGGCAGATTTTGTGAGACCGGTACAGTCGAGACAAGCAGGCCGGTTGCAGATAAAACAAACGGCAGAATGATCAAACTCGGCAATTTTTCCGTTACAGGCCACGCACTCGGTACAAGGCATGCTGGAACCCAATAAAGCAAAATAAAGGATAATCCAAATAAGATAAAGGAAAGAGACCATAAAGCAAATAGGAGTAAAAAAGGTAGGCTAGGCTCTATCACAACGTAAAATACCCAAGTACAGTCTGGACAGTAACCAAAGGACCGGAATAGGTAGATAAAAATCCAGTAATCAAACGCAGAAATAAGACAGGAAAGAAAATTAAGAAAAGGCAAATAAAAAACCGCCAGCTGAAGTCAGGATAAAACAGGATAGACATGCAGCAAGGTAAAGTATATGATATAGCAAAACCAGTAAAAGTAGCAAATCAAATATCTGGCTGAGCTGAACGCATCCATAAGCAATCTGAATCAAATGGGTTAAAACCCATTTGAATTAAATTTTTGATCAAAAATCGCTTTTTTTGGTGCTAAAACTTGATTTTTGAGCACTTTTAAGCATAGTTATTAGTGATGGGCACCGGATATCCGGATATCCGGATAATATCCGATTTGAGAAAAATATCCGGATATCCGGATATCCGTGTACATTTCAGTCAAAACAATGACACATTAGCAAATTTTTGACAAAAATTTCAAAAATTTTAAAATATCTTTCAAAAATTCCTCTGAAAATATTTTTGAAACGAAGGTTGCGGCTTGGTTACATGATACAAGTAACAAAAATGCTCCGCACAAAAGGGGATAATATGTGTGTTGGGCCTATGTCTATCCTTTAAATTCCGGTTGAGAAAGGCATAAATCCGACACCACAAAAGTTGCTCAGCTCACTTAGGGCTTTCATTTGATATATTCCAAATTTTACCACTTTTGAAAAATTTTATTTTTCACCCAAAATGGCTAAGTCTCCACCCCACCCCACCACAGCACTCTACAGCCACTTTGGGTACGCAGTTCTATGACAAAAGTTGCTCAGCTCACTTAGAACTCTCATTTGATACCAAATTTGACCAGTTTTGAAAAATTTTATTTTTCACCCAAAATCGCGTAGTCCCCACCCCACCCCACCACAGCACTCTACAGTCACCTTGGGTACGCAGTTCTATGACAAAAGTTGCTCAGCTCACTTAGGGCTTTCATTTGATACCAAGTTTGACCACTTTTGAAAAATTTTATTTTTCACCCAAAATGGCTAAGTCCCCACCCCACCCCACCACAGCACTCTACAGCCACTTTGGGTACGCAGTTCTATGACAAAAGTTGCTCAGCTCACTTAGGGCTTTCATTTGATACCAAGTTGATACCAAAAACTGGACATTTTTAGAGTAAGTTTTGCAAAAATTTTCAACAATGTCCAAATTTTTGGCTTAAAGTGTCTATTATTGCGAGGAATACACATTTTTAACTGTATTATGAACTTTCTGACTCATTATTGACCTTATTTTGGACTTGGAAACATGTTGGCAATCAAGTTTTCGAGTTTAAAAACCATGTCTAATGTCAAAATCACTTCATAGTTGAATGTTCATTGGCATTAGAAACGGCTGAAAATGCGATTTTTGGCATAAAAATTGAAAAATTTTTTTGGGGGAGGGTTGGGGGGGGGGGGGGTTGGGGGGTCTCCAGAGGGCCCCCCCCAAAAAAAGTGGGAGCCCCCCCACTTATTTTTGCCTAAAATGAACCCAGTAGCCTGGTACACCTATGCTCTACAATTTAAGCATGAAATCTGCGCAGGATATAAGTTGAAAAACGTTTCAAATTTGTAGCGTCTGAGGAATTTTTTCAAAGCATTCTTTGAATCAAAGAAGCGAAATGAGGCTCAATACGTTTTCATGCACAGAAATGATGCATAAACTGGGCGAACCACATCCAATAGGGTATTTAGCACTCATTTTTGGCGTTCCAAACCCACATTATGATGGTAAATTTAAGAAAGTACGCGCCGAAGGCGCGAAAATTTTTTGAAAAATGGGCGTTTTACCATAGGTGTACCAGGCTACTGTTTACCCCCTGTGAGACCCCCCACGGAGAGGCCAGACCCCCCACCCCCCATACCCGACCTCGACTACTGCAGAGCCCCACTACTACTGAGCCGACTACCCCCAAGCCGAGCTCAGACCCAGCTCCCCCTAAAATGGGGTCCAAACAAGAGAAAAAATGCTAAATTTATGCAAAAACTTTTGCAATTTTTCAACAAGTAACAAAAATGCTCCGCACAAAAGGGGATAATATGTGTGTTGGGGCCTATGTCTATCCTTTAAATTCCGGTTGAGAAAGGCATAAATCCGACACCGCAAAAGTTGCTCAGCTCACTTAGGGCTTTCATTTGATACCAAATTTTACCACTTTTGAAAAATTTTATTTTTGACCCAAAATCGCCTATATAAGTCCCCACCCCACCCCTCCACAGCACTCTACAGCCACTTTGGGTACGCAGTTCTATGACAAAAGTTGCTCAGCTCACTTAGGGCTTTCATTTGATACCAAATTTGACCACTTTTGAGAAACTTTATTTTCGACCATTTGACCCTCCCACCCGACTGACCCTTCAAACGGCAAAGTAGAACCAGCCCAGCAAAATAGGTACGTCGGACGGCAAAACGAATACCGGGAATGAGCTGGGCACACCAGAAAACCCCTATAGACAAAGTTTTGAGAGGCCAGGTAGAGTCTACTATGGACCTCCAGGAAGCGGTTTCCGACTTGACCCTCCCGACGGCAAAGTGGAACCAGCCCAGCAAGATGGGTGGGTCTGACGGTAAAACTGACTGCGGGAATCGATTCGCCGTGCCAGAAAACCATTGTATGGAAGATTTGAGCTTTCAAAGTTAAATAGATAGCAACAAAACTCGATTTTTCATTTTTCGAATTTTCGCCATTTTTGACGGGCCACTGTGGTCGCTAGGGAAGAGATAGAGACACGCAACCTGGACCGTTAGTTAGTTCAATATATGTAATTTCTGAATATAAAAAGAAATCAGCTCTAGCTCGTAACGTTCGACCTGAGCGACGACCACAAAAATGGTCATTTTTCGCTATGAGCCGACTTTGCGGCGCCACTGCGGCGCTGTGACGCAGCTGCGGCGCAAAAAAAGTTGTGATTCTTAAATTCTTTAGAGGGTATATACTACTAGACCCCATAGCCCTTTAGGTTGGCCCACCGCTGCAGATCACGTGAAAGCGGCGAACATTATGTACAATACAACCATCAAATAGGAGAAACCGGAAAAAAACATCGCCGCCATAACCGGTCCGGGGCGCAACTTTTTAACGGTAAGTGATACGGGGCTGAAACTTTACAGACATACTAAACTCGATGTGCTCTACAATTTGCGCATGAAATGTGCGCAGGATTTTGCGCAGCTTATTTTACACTGTCTCCAGCCACTTTTCACACATATTATAGGGGTCGCTGCCGCGACCCCTATGAAAATTTTCTGAAAAAATTGTCTGGAAACAGTTAAATCGTTAAAAAATATATATATAGGTTTTAAAACGCAGTACGAGTGGTTTTTTATTAGATTTATGCAGAAAATAGTCGATTTTATGTTCAAAAAGGGCCATTTTTAGCTGAAAACAATTTGGGTACAGTCTGGGTAGTTTTTTGAAAATTTCCGATTTCTGAGACCCCCAACTTAGGACTTTTTACTCCCCCCCCAACCCAAACAGGTGGTACACCTATGCGTTTTACACATGGCAGGAAAAAATCCTGGTGGGCAACACCATAGGTGTAACGGAGATTTGGGGTGGGGGAGGCTCCCCCCAACATTTTCTGGGGGGTGGCCCCATAGGTGTAAGGGGGGGGGGGTTGGGGGTGGGGGGGGTAGCCCCCCCCAGCTATTTTTTCAAACCCCCCCCCCAGAACTTTTGGGGGGGGGGGGGGTCGCGCCGAAGGCGCGAAAAACTGCCAAAAATTGGGCATTTTTAGAGTAAGTTTTGCAAAAATTTTCAACAATGTCCAAATTTTTGGCTTAAAGTGTCTATTATTGCGAGGAATACACATTTTTAACTGTATTATGAACTTTCTAACTCATTATTGACCTTATTTTGGACTTGGAAACATGTTGGCAATCAAGTTTTCGAGTTTAAAAACCATGTCTAATGTCAAAATCACTTCATAGTTGAATGTTCATTGGCATTAGAAACGGCTGAAAATGCGATTTTTGGCATAAAAATTGAAAAATTTTTTTGGGGGAGGGCTGGGGGGTCTCCAGAGGGGCCCCCCCAAAAAAAAGTGGGAGCCCCCCCCACCCCAAATCTCCGTTACACCTATGGGTGGCCCTATGGCGACCCCCCCACCCCTCCCCCAAAAAAATTCATTTTTTATGCCAAAAATCGCATCTTCAGCCGTTTCTAATGATAAAAAACATCTATAACGTGTATTTCTCATGATAATAAACAGTTTAAGCCAAAGATTAGCACATTTTTGAAAAATTTTTCAAAATTTACTCTAAAAATGTCCAATAATTTTCGCGCCTTCGGCGCGACTACGCCCCCCCCCCCAGTTGGGGAGGGGACGTCCCCCCCCCCCAAAACGTTTTGAGTGAGGGTTGAAAAAAGGCTTGGGGGGGCTACCCCCCCACCTTACACCCATGGGCATAGGTGTGTTAGTGGGGGGGGGGGGGGGGGGGGGGTGGCACGCCCACGCCCCCCCACCAAAATGACAAATTTTGGCGACCCCCCCAGATTTTTGCTACCCCTCCCAGATTTTTGGCCAAAAAGTGGTCAACAATGGCATAAACTCTAAAATTTAGGGGGGATCCCCCCCCACCCTCCTCGGAACCCCCCAGATTTTTTGCCCAGCCACACCTATGCCTATGGGCAACACAGTTTCGGGGGGGGGGATTCCCCCATTCCCCCCCCCCCCCCTGGCTACGCGCCTGTCTCCTTTAAAAATATTTTGAAATTTTGAAAAACCTTATATACGTTATGGTAAAAGAGATATCAAATTTGGATTCTGCGTCTCCAAAAACTGCGTTCCTGGGAAAGGGAAGGGTTTTCTCGATTTCTTGGATGAAATAAAAAGTTCTCCCACGGGGTCGGACGGAACCACGGGGGTGGAGCGTCGCCAGAGCAAAATTGGTTGACAGACAGTAAAACTGACCTCAAGTTTGAATTCACGCCCTCAAAAAACCCGATCATCGATCCTTGGAATTCACTCCCGCCTCTGTAGTATAGCAAGGTTCACAAAAAAATCACCCCGAAAATTCACAAAAAAAATCACCTACCTAGACGGCTAACAACAACTGGGTTTACTTTAGGCGAAAAAAAGTGGGGGGGAGAGTGGGGGGGGGCCCCCCCCCCCCCCACTAGTGGGGGGGGGGGAGGTCGAAAAGTGGGGGGGGAATAAAATGCCAAAAATACCGTATAAAAAGCCTGTTTTCAACATATACTGCTATAACTAAGCTTAAAAGTGCTCAAAAATTGTGTTTTAGGACCAAAAAAGACGACTTTCGACCAAAAAATTCCGGCGAAGCCGGAAAAGTTTTGAAAATTTTGACCAAAAATCCTAAAAATTTGGCATTTTCTGGGCACCCTATAGTGAGTGGGGGGGGGGGGAACGAGTGGGGGGGGGAGGTGCTCGAGTGGGGGGGGGAACCCAAAAAGTGGGGGCGCGGCCCCCCCCCGCCCCCCCCCAGTAAAATAAACCCAGAACAAGCCGCAGCCGGCAAATTCTTTGCATGGTAATAGCCACAAGTCCCAACCCTAACATATATAAGTTTGGCTGCCGAGGTCCAACTCCTCCGACTAGGGTGCCCAAAATAGTCGACCCACCCAAAATCGGACCCTCGGACAACTCCGGACCAAAATTGAAATTTTTGCTGGTACTCACTATGGACTTTGCGCAGCTACCCCATATTATGCATGTGATGTGACATGTCCTAACTCTAAGCTATCCAACCATATATTGGATTCCCTGCCATGTCCTCTGGGTTCGCCACCGGCGGGTGATTTTTTTTGTGAACAAGTTCACAAAAGAAAAATCACTATCAACTATTTATAAAATGCCTCTGGGGCAACCGCTAGGGTAAAACTAATGCCAAATTCGTGCTCAGCTACCCGGAAAACCTATATAGAGCATGTTTTAGGTACCTCAACCCCCTTCTGACAGACGGTCCGGCCGATGGACCCGGCCCGGACCCTCCGCCTCCGGACCCAGCCCAGGGGGTGGTCAGGATCACCTATCTGGGCAAACGCTACCTAAAAACTAATGCCAAATTCAAATCAAATCAAAAATGTTTATTTGGCCAATCTGCATGAAATATACGTATATAAATACAATTTACAGTATATATATAAGCATTATAAGGGCCAAAAAGGAGACATACAAGATTCTGCATGCACCTGCAAAACCAACTACCAATTGTCGAAAATAACCACAAGAACTAGCCAGCAGAATATTATACATACATCTTACGTATATATATATATACTACAGAAGTACCAACATATATATACATACGTACGTACGTATACAAGATTACTACAACGACCTAACTAGTTTGAGCAACTAAATATACTAATCAGGCTTATATTTTAAATATTTATGCAGATCAACAGAATCAAGCCGCTTTTTGAATATAAAAACGTTTGGAGCGGATATTACGTCAGAATCCAAAGTATTCCAAATTGGAACTATCCTATTTGCAAAAAAATGCTTTCGGCAATCGAGCCTAGACTTACAGTTTCGCAGTTTCAACTCATGACCACGTGTGCCTGATTTGACCGCATAAGAGAAAAATTCCGCAGAATTAACATTATCCACTTCGTAGATAATCTTGTAAGCTTGAGCGAGATCGGCTTTAAGTCTACGACACTCAAGTGTGTCAAGTCCGGTAAACCTAAGGCGATCCCTGTATGAAAGCTCCCGAATTTCCGGTATTCTTTTTGTAAATCGTCTCTGAACTAGTTCTAACTTATTGATATCCTTCATTAGATGTGGGGACCAGACACAACAGCTATACTCCAAAATTGGTCTGACGTAAAGTGTATACATAGCTAATAAAAATTTTGAATCACGACAACAAAATGACTTAAAAATAACAGCAGTTTTTTGGAACGCTTTAGCACATATTTTATCTACATGCATAGAAAACTTCAAATCTGAAGTAATGTAAACCCCCAAATCTTTTACGAATTCAACTTTCGGTATATTTGATCCATTGATTTCAAAATCGGAAGCAAGATAATGCGAACCAATTTCAAGGAGCATACTTTTATTAGACGCAATCGAAAGTTGATTTTCTGACGCCCAGTCAAAAACATTACTACAGTCATTTTGGAAACACGCAAAGTGATTTGCAGAGGCTCCCGAGAAAAATATTTTGGTATCATCTGCGAAAATCTTTACTTTTGAGTTAACGCAAACATCAGGAAGATCATTAACATAAATAAGAAAGAGCACGGGTCCAAGAACACTACCTTGGGGCACTCCGCTAATCACTTCAGCAACGTCAGAAAGTATATCTCTTACCTTAACATACTGAACCCTTCCCGTTAGAAAAGACTCTAACCAATTTAGAGCTCGCCCACATATCCCGTACGATCTAAGCTTACTCTTGAGTTTGAGATGTGAAACAGAGTCAAAAGCCTTACTTATGTCCAAATACAGAACCTTCACCCCCTCTTTTTCATTAAGTTTCGTTGACCAATAATTCAAGCATTCTAATAACTGAGTCTGAGTTGAGCGTTGCGACATGAAACCATGTTGGTCACTGCTTATTAGTTTGTTTTTGAGCAAATGGTCGGGCAAAAATCTCTTTAAAATCTTCTCCATAATCTTACAACAAATACAGGTCAGTGATATTGGCCTATAATTTTCTGGAGCCGATTTGCTACCCTTTCCTTTATAAATAGGTACTACGTGCGCTACTAACCAGTCTTCTGGCATAACCCCATCATTGAAAGACTGCTGAAAGATTGTCTGAAGTGGTCGGCAAAGTTGATATTTACAAAACTTAAGGAACCTCGCGGGAATTTTATCTGGACCAGCCGCAGAGGCAGAATTTAGGGTATTGATAGCTTCAAGGACAGAGGCACCTGTAAACAGCACATCTTCAAAACCGGTGTCAAATTCCTTTTCCGTCAGATGGACGGTCCTCCCGTCGTCCCGCACAAAAATAGACTCAAACTGACAATTTAAGAGGTCAGCCTTGTCCTTATCTTCAACAGCTATTTTATCATTTACACACAATACAGATACATCTTCTTTGCAACACAGTTTACGTTTCACATAGGTATAAAAAGCACGGTTAGAAGGACTCTCTATGTATCTTAATTCAGAGCTTAAATTGAATTTTCTAATTTCCGTGTCGCACTTAGCAGAAACTTCATTAAATCGCAACTTATTTTCGTTGCTGTATGACTTTAACAATACTTTATGTAATTTTCTTTTCCGTGTTAAAAGACGCCTAATGTTTTTGGGATATTTAGGCCTTTTGCCGGCAGAAAGTGTTTTCTTTGGAACGTACTCCTCAATAATTTGCAAACATAACTCTTTAAAAACAAGCCACTTATCGTTTACAGAAGCATAGGGGGCAAATAAATTTCCCCAATTCACCATTTCAAGCCTAGTTATCATACCTGCATAGTCTGCCTGATCCCAGCAGAAGTATGACCGGCTGCGAGAAGATTGAAAATCTGTGTCTACATTAAAGCACACAGAACAATGGTCACTATTAGCTACGGGGGAACAAATTTTGACATCAGAAATCAAGTCAGGGATACTTTCAAAAACAAGGTCTAACGTACTACTTCCTCTTGTAGGCTCAAGAACTTTTTGATGGAAACCATTTTCCAAAAACAAATTTAAGAATTTATCCTGATTAAAAGTTGTGACGGCCTGCGGTACCTTCCAATCCACACCAGGCAAATTGAAGTCACCTGTGACAATTAAGGGGCACCGCTTATTTAGCAAAAATTTCAAACAGTTTTCCAGACTTACAAAACAGTCGGTACAAGAAACAGCTGGCCTATAAAAAGTGCTATATATATATCTTTTGCTCCCCAAGCCACGAACTTCAACAGCAATTCCTTCAATAGAATGCAAATTCGGCATTTTTAGCTCCCTACTTGACAAGCATTTTTTCACCAAAATTGCAACACCTCCCCCTCGATTTCCGTTTCCCCGATCCTTGCGGTAAATATTATACTCCCCATTACAGACAAATAAATTATTTGGATATTCGTCATTCAACCAAGTTTCATTCAATATAATAATTTCTGGAAAATTAAATTGTAAACAAACTTCAAAGTGCAGCTGGATGAACTTATTACAGACGCTTCTAATATTACATAAAACTACACTCACATTATCAAAGTTTTCAATAGTCGCAGCATCACTGCACGTGTTGATAGAAGTCTTCACAGGACCTG
>JASAND010011891.1:0-11238 GCA_030248195.1 Trissonchulus latispiculum
AATCTATTTTGAATAATACAGAAAGATCAGGGTTTTTGCTTTTTGCTCCAAAAAGGGGACCCCCGGACGAAAATCGTCACTTTTAGGTCACTTACGAACAGTTAAAATTTAAAATGTAGATTCTGCCTGCTCTAGAGATGCTGTAGATGCTAGAAATAAAGCGTAATCAAATCTTAAATTTATCTTGAATAATAGAGAAAAATCAAGCTTTTTGCTTTCTCCTAACCAGAAAAGGGGACATTCCTAGGGCACGAAAATCGCCAATTTTAGGTGACTTACGAAACATTTAAAATTTAAAAATTTAAACTCTGCCTGTTCTACAAGTGCTGTAGATGCTAGAAATAAAGCGTAATCAAATCCTAAATTTATTTTGAATAATAGAAAAAAAGCAAGCTTTTTGCTTTTTGCTCCAAAAATGGGATCCCCCGGCGAAAATCGTCAATTTTAGGTCACTTACCAACATTTAAAGTTTAAAATTTAGTCTCTGCGTGTTCTACAGATGTTGTAGATGTTAGAAATAAAGGGCAATCAAATCCTAAAATGATTTTGAATAATAGAGAAAAATCAAGCTTTTTGCTTTTTGCTCCAAAAAGGGGACCCCCAGGCGAAAACCGTCAATTTTAGGTCACTTGCGAACATTTAAAATTTAAAATGTAGATTCTGCCTGCTCTAGAGATGCTGTAGATGCTAGAAATAAAGCGTAATCAAATCTTAAATTTATTTTGAATAATAGAGAAAAATCAAGCTTTCTGCTTTTCGCTCCAGAAAGGGGACCCCAGGGCGAAAATCGCCAATTTTAGGTCACTTACGAACATTTAAAGTTTAAAATTTAAACTCTACCTGTTCTACAGGTGCTGTAGATGCTAGAAATAAAGCGTAATCAAATCCTAACTTTATTTTGAATAATAGAAAAAAGCAAGCTTTTTGCTTTTTGCTCCAAAAATGGGACCCCCGCGCGAAAATCGTCAATTTAGGTCACTTACCAACATTTAAAATTTAAAATTTAGTCTCTGCGTGTTCTACAGATGTTGTAGATGTTACAAATAAAGGGAATCAAATCCTAAATCTATTTTGAAAAATAGAGAAAGATCAGGGTTTTCGCTTTTCGCTCCAAAACTGGGACCCCCGGGCGAAAATGGCCAATTTTAGGTAGGAACAATTAAAATTAAAATTACGTCTCAGCGCCGACCAATTGCGAACAAACTGTAAACACAGAAAATAACAGCCAATCTGCTCTGACCTGACCCCCATCCTTTGACATTGGCTGTTTTCAGAAATAGAGGGCAGTCAAATCCTAAGATTAGATTTTAATTTAATTTTTGTAAAACCAATAAACAAAGTAAAACTAAGATACCTAAACCAAAAGTACAGTTGGACGGCTGGGAGGTCCTTGTTATTCTCTGATTTTGTTCCATTTGCCACCAGTCGATATCAGTCGGCTCTAAATATAAAAACAACACCAATGCCTTGAAAGCTGCACATTGGTGTACTGGACATTGGGCATGCGTGTACGTATTTAAAAACTAAGTGCATTCGCAAATTTTTAATGTGGAATATTTAACAATAACACACTCTAGCACAAGGAATCTATACAAACTATGGATGAATTGGAAATATTCTGAGTTTATTCTAAATACAGTGGGGCTGGACCAGTTGCGGTGGATAGCTCCTCCTGGGGGGGAGTCTGAAAGCTAGTCTAAAAATTTCGTAAATACACTTAATAATCCAATTTATACGTAGCTATCACGAAGAAATAAAGGATAAATATATGTGTAATATAAAATATAAATTATTTAAATGCCACAATTACAGATTGTTTTACAACTCTTAGCGGGAGGAACTAACTATCAAACTAAACCTAGAAAGGGTGCCTAATGCTGTAGCGTCGTTCTTACCAGGAAAAAATTCACTCCCGGAACTGCTGGATTCACGGAGTGACTCACGATCGGATTTTGTCTTGGAGCTGTTGTCTGTATCCTCTAAAATAGGATAGACAAGTTTTAGTACCTACCTGAACAGAAGTCTAAAGAACGCCTTAAGGGAAAATGTGCATATTGATGCTTCTTGTGTATCATGTGCGTCTCTCAAAAGATATTGAGTACACCATTATAGCGAGATTCCGAAGAGTCGAGGCAAGCTGTGATTCCAGCGAAATTTTGGAGCACGCGTTCAGTAGCATGGTAAGGCGGAGTTGAACATTAAGTAGTCCTTTGGGCTATTGACCTCTAAAACTTTCTAAATATGGAGCCAAGCCAACTGACAGTTTGCTGCAAACCTCGTGCCGTAACAGAGCACGAAAATTTTGCTGGGATTTCTCAATTCCTCGATTCTGCGGAATTTCGCTATAGGGGTGTGCTCAAAATCTTTTGACAGATGCAATGTGAGTTTATTAAATTCCTTTCTTAAATATAAATAGAAATTAATGCGTTACAACCAGACATGTGCAGGAGGGGAAATTCTGGGGGGGGATATGCTGGCGGCCGATGTCCGCCGGAAAACCGGATTTTTCAGGTTTTTTGCCCAAACAACTGGAAAAATCCGGATTCTGTGTAGGGGGTGAGGGACCCCTCCGGGGGGGTGAGCTCCAGGTGTGTGGGGGGTGACAGCCCCTCCAACCCCCCCCCCAAGCACATGTATGGTTACAACTAGGATTAAGTTAAACAGTGCCAAACTAAGTCTGATTAAGTCAATGGTGAGATGAGCAGTACATAGTTAGGACCATACAAATTTCTGACTGTAAGCATGGGAACAAGTGTAGGTAACAGGAAAAGCTACTTGGCATGGCATACCGTTGCTACGCATGTTAGCAAGTCGCTTTCTTCGTCTGACATGGAATGGTTGCATTTCATCGAAAGAATCCTCATCAGACGTAGATCCCAGATCACCTGGACTGGCCAAACGATTTCGATTGGCTCCAACAGAACCTAAAAAAGCATGAAATAGTCTTTGAGTCAAACACTTGTAATGAGAGCAAATACTATGCTGTACACGCAATCGCTTGCCCCAACCTCATCAATTGACCCCACCTCAAGGCAAATGATGCTTCAGCTGATTGTAAGGGTCATGAAGATTTATCGGAACGAGATGTACAATTTGAAGTACCGTTAAAGTAGTATAATGAAGACGAAACGGCTATTTTCCATGGAAAAGCTCAATCGTAGCACCAAAAGTTATCTTCAGTGGGATTGCATGGAGCACAAAGGCGACAAAACACCAATCAACTTTGCATACCAAGCTTTATAAAAATTGCTAGTGAAGTCTTCAAAATTGATTGAGCCAATTAAGAGTACAATCTTTTAGTTTCTGGAGTCTGAAATCAAAATGGAGTTGAAGGTTTTTATAGGTATAATATCAAAAGCAAAATGTTTGCTTTAACTGTCTACATGGAGGCAACACAGTACATACTTTTACCAGGAATGTTCAAAGCTGTTTCTGAAGAGTTAGCAGCTTCCACAGAATGTATGACAGGGACTGCAGACTCCACTTGGCTTGATTTGGCTGGAGGCACTTCAGTTGGAAGGTGTTCAGTATCTGTTTCGCTAGCAGATGCATCATCTGAAAAATAACATCGGAACAAAGTCTCAGTTAGTAGATAATAGAAAGCAAGGTTATTGATCCATGAACGATGATTGAATCAGACTCAACGAGGAAAACATTTCATTTAAGATTGGAGTGAGTATAAACTTTCCGTAAGTTTGGAACTTATGAGGGGTAGAAAGTCGGGGTAGAGCACCGCAGAATCAGACCCCGTGTTGATTGGAACAATACAAACTGTTAGCTTTGTTAATTTATTTAAATCGTGCTAATTCATAGTTCTTACCTGATGTAGGTTGAGGATTTTTGGTATTTCGAGAAGACTTTTTCTGTTTACGGACGTTATTCCTTCTGCCAGCTCCAATCGCAGTTTTCAGCTTGTGCTGCTGACGCACTCGGCTGAACCGTTTCTGATCTGCCAAGTTTTGAAGAAAGTAGTTCACTTCTTCAATACGAAGCAGAAGCTGTTTAGCCAGTTCAGCCTTTCGCTCCTCACTGACAGATTTCTTCTGTTTAAATGCTGACAGGAACTCTTCTCTTAGAACAACGGAAGGGGGCCTGGTCATTGCGCTTGACTGATGGAGGACTGCTACCTCAGGCCTCATGAAATGTCCTGGACAGGTGCTTGTGCCACAGTCATCACAGTTACCGCCCCAGGGACGGCTTGGATCTGGAACAGGAAATGGAATGTCCTTTAAAAGAGGGCCTTCGGGATACCAACGTGGAGGATTCAGATCAAACTCCCGTTTCAGCTCTTTATTCTTGCATACTGGATGAGGACAACCATCCTCAAAGCAAGGATAAAGAAAGAACAGATATCTCGGCAAATTGGAGTAACGGCTGTGGCGTTGAATGACATCAGAAACTTCAGCGAACAGCTTCGAAAACTGCTTTGCCCGCAAAGCAGAATCCTTTTGCTCAAGTTTCCGCAGCTTCTCAGGTCCCTTCTTCGAAAAATAAACACGCGCTGCTTTTGCCAGAAGGAGGTCACTTTGGGTTGACTCACTTCTGACTACGGGAACGGGACGCTTGGCGTACTCAAGACCCTGGGCAGCTTTGACATAGAGATCTAAGGCGGTTGACATATTTTTGCGGAAGAGAGCTTTGTTTTCTGGAATCTTAAGATCAGCCGCCTGGGAAGGAAGGCGGCCATGGAAGGTTGACGGGATAAACACTCCCGACATCATGCGATAAAGGCATGAGTGGACGCGTTCAACTTCATTGAGATTGCTAGCTATAACAAGAAAAACCCAATTGAAAATAATAAATTATTAAAATAGAAAATAAACTACAATTTTAACGGCAAATTATTTATTTATTTGTGGAACTAAAACTCCAGCTTCGACACAATTGCGCGGAGCTCCACACGCGAGGAATAATAAAACCGCAGACGTGAAAGTCAATCGAATCTATTTAGCTTATCAAACTTTAGGAAACATTGAGAATTAAGTTTTTAACTTTTCTCCGATTTGAACCTTCTCCGATCTTAAGCGCTACAGTTTCAGTAAAGCCATAGCATTTGAAAAGCATAGATATCTACTTTGCAAACTTTGGAAAAACTGAATGTAAATTTTTGATCTTTTTCCTAATTTGAAGTATAAGCCAATCGTTGAATCAGAAATTTAGATTCATCAGTATTAGTGTGTCCCACAGTATGTATTAGAAAATCAAAGATGATCTACTTTGTATATGAAGGTTTTGGCAATTGAAAATTAAATCGTATCACACTTTTCGAAGTTTCATAAGAAAGTGACTATTTTATATAGCAAAAACCAAGATTTCATAAGCTGAATCTGGTGATTTCAAGGATAAAATCAGGCTGTAAGATAGAACGTGTAGTCTAATCTAAAGGTCAATTTCGCATTCTCCAATATGCAATTAATAAAGAGAACAATGTTTTCGGAAATGTCACATCAAAAGCATCTCACCCCCAGAGCAGCGAGCAGTTAGCAGAGTGGCATGATGTCCTTCCTGGAAATGCTCCAAACCAGCGAAAAATCTAGGTTGCTGATTATAGGGACCTTCGTCGACCTAAAAATATGTTGATTATTAAATAAGTCATGACAACTATTTTCTAAACATGATTTTAACAAATATTGTATCATTTCACTAGGGTTGGCGTGAAAGCGAAAACGCATTGTCTTTGTTAATAACAACTCAATATTTATCCACCATCACGCCCTGGTGTTCAAATTTATTCCATACTGTACTCTACATAATATGTCTAGTCACCATAAAAATATGAGCGCTCTAGCAAGGCATAATTAACACTACGGATGCCATGCCACATTCACTGGCCAAACGTAATGGTCTTTCACGGGACGTTCACGGGTGTGAATTTTCAAGAAAAGAATTGACCGGTTTTCCCCGGTCCGCCCAAGCTTAGGCCGTGCCCGTAGCTAAAACCATAAACCGGACCCTGGTCAGGCCGTGGTCGAGTTCTCGTGAAAGCTGAGGCCTTAATATCAATGTTCCGATATAATTTTTACTGTAGATAGATTAAACGAACATAACGTAACTAGCTACACTGATAAGTTGAACTTTGGAAACGTTCAAGTAGGATCCACCCAAAAAACACAGAAAATCCCAAAATCTATTTAGAAAAGACTAAGATATTAAATCAAGTTTCCTAGAAATAAAACTCAACGACATTTTTGAAGGAAATCATCAGACCTGGCCAGAAGGCCAGCTTGCAACAGTACTCAGTCCGACTCATTATGGCAGTTTAACCAATGAAGGTTTCTGTTTAGTAAAACTTAGGTGAAACATACCCCGCCATCACGCATATAACACTGGATTTTTTTCGGTTCACCATTTTTATCGTAAGCTACCTCGCGCATATTTGGCAAGCGCTTAGTCTGTCGCAAATCCAGATAGTTTTGAGGAGCACCCTGAAACAAAAATAATTTTGCACTGAAAAACTAAAAACTGTGAGCATCTATTTGGGCTGCAGCAACAGTATCCATAAATAGAAAACAGGCTATCTATTTGAAAAACGGCAATGCTGAAGAAAGACGGATGTGCCAACAATACTCTGAAAACTAACTTCGAAAAAAATTAGAGAGATGAGAGAAAAATGGGTGTCCATGTATTATATTATCTAAGCCAAGAACGCCAGACTCACCGTCAAAAAAGGAAAGGTCTAACTTTACTGATATAGCGATTTTTTACTATCCATGAAACCCCTAATAATCATTAAAAACTATGTTGTAACAGTTTCGGACAAAATCTGATTTTAGGGTATACCACTTAAAGTTTGGACGTTTTGATGGGATTTTAAGACAACCTACATCTCCGTGAATAGATTTCGGTGCTTTCGCGATGCACGCTGCATGAGTCGTTTTCCCTCCGACGCCAGAATAAGCAATCACTGACGCAGTTTGCAACTCGTTCGGCCGTCCTGCACTGAAGTCTGTGTACGTGGTCAATCCTACTTCTTTCTCCGGTCCATAAAATAGAGAAGGCAAAGAGCAATGCCCCGACGTCGTATCCAGACGACATTTGGTAGCCTGGTCCCTAAAATATAGATATAAGCACCAGTAAGTCAATTGTCAGTGCCAAAGCCAATAGCTTATGGAAGTCACAAACTTTATTCATAATCCTTTCAAGACAAGATTAATGTGTGAATCTGAACATTTCACTACCCAGGGGATTTTATCGACATTTTTGGGGGAGCCTCGGTGGGGGACTTTGGATAAAAGAAGTGTGGTGAGCCAAAAACTAACAGTTTGTATGGAGAAACCCAAAACGTTATCGGAAATGCCGAAATTTTACCTTAAACAGACAATAAAAAGTCCTATACAGTCAAAGCATTTTTTAGTATTGGCCTAATTTTCGCAAAAAGTTGGGCAGCCAAATAACAGGGAAGAGAGTAGAGATAAGAAGGGAGATATCACTCATAGTTTGCAAACGTACTGGTTAATCACAAATTTCCTGTCCATGTCACATTTCAACAACAGGAACAGAAGACGGTAGAAGGCACACGAATAATGCCGGTCAACATTAAACTAAAACAAGAATATTCTAGGAAAAAGAATCAATGTGGTTTCGAGATACAACCATACCTGTTTGGTCGAGGTGGGGGTCACACCCTAGCTCGCCCTCCGAGAAAGGTCGCTCATCCTGAACTCAAAAGTCAGGCTCACCCCTCACACCTTCCCTTTGAGTTCATCTCCAGCGTATTCCTGGATACAACTACCGTACCCTGCTAGCTTATTTTTAGGTAAAAATATATGGGGGGCTTCATGCCCCCCCATCGATTTTCGATGACCCAAAATGAGGGGGCATATTTTGGAAAAATTTTCTAATTTTTGCGGGTTTTTCGTGTAAGAATGTGTAAAAATCGCTAAAAAACGACTAATTTTAAGTGGTTTTTAGGCTAAAATAGTGAAAATTTCGTTAAAACTCCGGTGAAGCTGGAAAAATTTTTGAAAATTTAGGGTAAAAATGGTAAAATTTGGCAATTTTTGGGGTTATGGGGGGAGGTCGGAATTTATGGGGGGCATTTCATGGGGGGGAGGTCGCCGAATGGGGGGGGGGCGGGCCCCCACCCCCCCCCCTGAAAACAAGCCAGCCCTGTGCCGAGTTACAGATCCAAAAATCCGCACAGCTCCATAACTTCCGTTTTCATTTATTTTTTACCAAACTGTGAACAATTCCTACCCTTTGTTTAACAAATTTCCTATCTAACCGTACCTTTAAATTAAATCCTTTGTGAACTTTCCTTCTTCGAACTCTGACCAAGCCTTTATACCGGAAGCGGGATTGGCGACCCAGGTGCTTGGCAACACACAAATGTATCAAAGCGCCAAGGCTGATTGTTTTTCCTTTGTACTTCTGCTGAACTTTCTTTCTAAGCATAGAATAGGTAACATTGCACCCTGCGCTAGTAGCACCACCTTCATCAAGGACGCACATATCATCTCGCCGCCACCTAAACAAAACATAATTCAACATTTAATTTATAGTCGTACAAAAAACGGAAATGATCAGTTCATCATTCCATGTGTTTTGTGTCGTTCATTCTCCGCCTAACTACATAGAAACAAGCACGAACTCAAGAAACTTAGCTAACGGAAATTGATTTAGTTGACTAATTTGATTTAAAAATTTATGTTTAGCGCTTGAAACAAAATTTTGGCAGAATATTTGATCATAGGTGAAGCTTTCTTGCCCACGAGGAGGTATATACTGTAACGTGGTCAATAAACTGTCGGGGAACAACAATTAACGTCAATAAAACACTTGCATTGCAATTGCCCTTCCCTTAACCAAAACCTTCTATTTCTGATAATTATCCTCATGATAATTAACCGCATTATAAGTAGCTGCAATTTCGGATAATTAGCCTCATTATAATTAGCCTCAAGATAATTAGCTTTATGATTACTATCTTCATGATAATTAGCCTCAATATCTGATAATTAGAATCAGGTACAATATCCGCGAATTCGAAGCTTTCATCTTTGAAAAAATACATTGTATACATTATTAACTGGTGCTCGAGAAAGAAAAATGCATTAACAGTTACTTGTCCATTTGTGCCAGATAGGGGTAGGAACAGGTCCATCCAGTACACGTAACTTTAAACTTCTACTGGGTTGATGGCTTAATGTGGGTGGGAGCAGGTCCATCCACTACACTTAGCTACCTGCGAGGCTTGATTGCTGTAGTGGATGGTCCATTAGGGCCACTACAATGGCGGACGGGTTAGCTATCCTCTGGCTTGATGGATGTAGTGGAGGCTCCTAGGGCCACTACAATGGCGGCCGGTCCACTAGGACCACTACAATGGCACGCGTGTCAACCTGTCGGCCAAGGATGTACTACATTTAGAAAGACCCACACTACATTACTCAGAGCTCAATGTAGTGTAACTACATGCAAGATATAGTTGATGTAGTTCAACAGAAAATTTACTACAAATACATTTCGATGGCCGCTAGCTTGACACTATACCAGCGGCCAAAGGATGAGTTTATATGAAAACATTTGTACTAAGGTGATGTATTTTCAATGTAGTTTTTAGTACACTAGTTTAATTAAATTAACTCTAAGGAAAAAGAAAGTTTAATTTTTAATATCAATATTTCGCTTTCAAGCCTACGTCTAGCTATCCTGGAAAGCAGAATTTGTTGTCTGTGAGGTCGGGCGGGGTCGGGGTGGAGCGGTTGGGAGGGGGGCATATGTAGGTGTGTTAGGGGGGGGGGGGGGGGGGGGACCCCCCCCTCCCACCAAAATGACAAATTTTGGCGACCCCCCCCCCCCCAGATTTTCAGATTTTTGCTGCCCCCCCCCCAGATTTTTGGCCAAAAAGTGGCCAAAAATGGCATAAAATCGAAAATTTAGGGGGGGTCACCCCACCCTCCGTCGGAACCCCCCCCCCAGATTTTTTGCCCAGCCACACCTATGGAGGGGGAGGGGGCTTAACATGGAGCACAGCACAGTCATAGATGTGTTAGGGGCGAGGGGAAAGCAGATTTTTAGATTTCGCTACTCCCTACCAAACTGTTGACCAAATTTGGCATAATATCGAAAATTTACTTTAAGCAAAAAATCGTACTTTTTAGAAAGTTTTCGCAAAAGTTACTCTGAAAAGACCCTATTTTTGTCCAATTTACTCGCCATCGGAAGGACTAAGGACTCCCCCCAGCGTGGGTGTCCCCACAAAAAATCGAGGGGGGGGTTGAAAAAGTGGTTGAGGGCTACGCCGCCTCCCCTCCTCTCCGCCTTACACCTGTATACGTATATGTCCCACTCCAAGCCATAGGTGTAACGCAGATTTGGGGTGGGGGAGGCTCCCCCCCCAACTTTCTCTGGGGGCCCCCTCTGGAGACCCCCCCCCCGCGCTAGATTGCTAACTCGCAAACTTGTTTTCCAACATGTTTCCATGTCCAAAATAAGGTCAATATTGAATCAGAAAGTCCATAATACAGGTAAAAACGCATATTTCTCGCAATAGTAAACACTTTAAGCCAAAAATTGGACTTTTTTGAATTCCAGTCCAAGTCCAATTTTCGCTACTTCGGCGCGACTACCCCCACCCCCAGTCGGAGGGGGGCTTCCCCCCCCCCAAAGTTGTGGGGGATGGTTGAAAAAAGGGCTGGGGGGCTACCCCCCCACCCCCCACCTATGCTCCAAGCCCCAGTACTTTTTGGAGCCTTTGGCATTTTAGGGGGGGAGGGGGCTCTGAGCTCGGCTTGGGGGGGGAGTAGTCGTGGTCGGGTATGGGGGAGGGGGGTCTGGCCTCTCCGTGGGGGGGGTCTCACAGGGGGTAAACTGTAGCCTGGTTCACCTATGCCCAGCCACACCATGTTGGGCGAGGGGGGGGGAGGGTGGTACCCTCGGAAGGTGGAAGTCCCGACCCAACCCTCGGAATTTTGGAGGCAGACCCCACCCTCCACCCTCCAAATTTTCAAAATTCTGGCTCTACTCAAAATTAGGAAATATTCGCAATTTTTCCCAAAATCGCAAAAAATCGATATTTATGATTTTTTCGAATCCCAACTGTTTCTAACTTAGATGTGTTAGTTTTTACGTATATATATATATATATATATATATATATATATATATATATATATATATATATATATATATATATATATACATGCATTAACATAGGGTCGGACCACGCAACATACATGTCCGGGTTGAGGTGCTTCAACCCCCATACCGTAGCAATACGTAACTGAACGAAGTACA
>JASAND010011892.1:0-38922 GCA_030248195.1 Trissonchulus latispiculum
TTAACCGAATTTCATTCCGCGATTCGAGCACAGGGCGTGGCTGCCGCATACAGTTCCGTCCCTGTTTACCATGCACATGCTTCAGAGTCCTTTGACGAACATGTGGAGCATTATGAGCGATTCTGTCAGGTGATGAGCTTTGATGAAGGGCAGACCATCCTAACCTTTTCTAGTTCCTTACGTGGGAGGGCCCTAGAACTTTTCCGGTCAGTTCCAAAAGCTAGCAGAGGGAGCTGGGATGAATTGGTAAAAGCTGCCAAAAAGGTTATGACCCCTCCCCATACCGCCCTTCATGCGTCTTCTTTAATGTTCCAAGTTAAACAGGAAAAAGGGGAAACTGTAACGGATTATTTGATGCGTCTAAATCGGTACGCCCGGCTAAGTTTCAAGGAAGAGGACGGGTTTAATGAACAACAGTTAGAACTTTTGAAACTTCGATTGTTTTTGTTTGGACTGAGAAACGATTTGAAGGTCAGGGTACCTCCCGGGTGCAAAACTTTGGAACGGGCAGTTGAAAAAGCCTTACAGGCTGAGGGAGAGTACCCGGGAGAGGCCTACCCTTCCTTTTTGGAACCCAGTTTTATGAGCGAAAAGAGCGCTCCCGCAGCCATTGCCGAAGCCGAAAAGGCAATGAAGGATCTGAAAATTCGTTTTGAGAAGTTAGAGGCCGAAACTAACAAAAAGTTGGGAGGTGCTAGCCGATCAGACCGTGGTCGCGAATTGCCTCCCGGTACTACCTGTTTCAATTGTAACAAACCTGGTCATGTTCGGAGAGAATGCCGCCAGCCTGGCGGAGGAGCCTATAGGGGCGGGAACCAAAATTCTGACCGAAACCCGCCTGGAAACTCGGGAAAGTTTAGAAATTCTCAAAATTCTGGAAACTACTCTCGAGACTTTCGCAACCGGGATGCTAGGAACGTGGGAAATTATTCTCGTGACGAACGCAATCAAAATTCTGACGCCAATTGGAGAGAGAGACGGGGAAATTATTCTGATCGTCGTGATGGACAAAATTCCAATAATTACCCTCCCCGACGTGACGATCGCTATGATCGTCGCCAGAATTGGGATCGGCGAGATCCCAGGGAAAACATGCCCGCAGAAATGAAAAGGGAATATGGACCGAAGTTCGCGGTGTCGTATTCCAAGACGCAGGGACACGGTTATGAAAATGGTAGGGAGAGCCCTGACGACAGAAGAAGGTGGTCCGGTAGCTCGGACTCGGGGGGTGGTGAACGTTACTCTGACCCGCCCGGGAGGTCCTCCGGTTATCGGCGACAGAATCGGTCAGGCTCTGACTCGTCCGGACAGTATACAGTCAGATCTGTCAGGAATGTTTCGCGGAACTGTATGATGCATGCCCGGCGCTGCCTCGTCTCGCCTCATTTTGAACATAAAGTCATGATGTGCCGGCAGCCTTTAACGTGTACTTGCCTCTCTACCCGAAGCCAAATTAGGCATGTTTCGCCGGCCCGATCTCTGAGTCTCAGTTCTATGACCTCCACAGAGGAGGAATTGTTTGTTCCAGTTACATCCAACCAAATTCGCGCAAGAAATTTGACTGATCGTGGTCATGAGAAAATTGGAGAAGGTGAACGTTCTAGAACAGAAAACGTGACCACTGGCATCCAATGTGAAATTAGGACAGATGAACTGATTGAGAGAGTGACTGAGACGAGTGTGAGACTCCCACCAGTGGAGCTAGGGACTGTTGTTAATCTGTTATGCATGCCGTTTCTGTCTGTGTATGTGGCTTTGGGGGTTATGCGAAAATTTGCAGTGCCGTTTTTCTGGTTTTTAATGACCGCGCTAGTTGCCTCGGCACAGGCACAAACCGTTTCTGACTCTTCTTCTTCACACTTTCTAGCCGATGAAATTGCCAAAATTGGAACAGTAGTTTTACCGCGCTGGGGGGCAGTCCTGAGTCCCGCCGGAATAGGGGTGATATCACAAAAAACCGAGTATCTCGCGCTTATTGTCCAACTGGCCGTACCCCCCATAACTCCGCATTGGAAACCGCCTGAGTGGGCGAACGAAGAGGACTGTATTGACCTCACCACTGGACAGACTAAGGCCGACCAATATTGCGTCCGCATGATTAATCAAAGTTGCCCGCAGCATGATTTTTTAGATAAGGAAATTATGCAAATTAAAGCCGAATATCGGAAATTATACTCCGGCGTTTTGAACACCCATTTCTATTCAAAATTGCTGGCAAGTCTCTGTAGGTCGACGCCGGGTGTGTGCTCCTCATATGCTATGACCGAAAATTCGCATCAACGTCCAAAACGTTTTATTGAATTTCTGTTGGCCGGAGCCCTGGGCATAGGGGGGATTGCCAATAGTTTAGCCAATACCTATCACATGGGGAAGTTGGACGGAAAAGTGCAAGCCGTTGAGCAGGGTTTTCATACTTTACGAGAGGAGCAGCTTAAAATCACTGACTCAGTCAAGAAAATTGTGCACGCAAACGAGGAAATCTATGCATTTCTACATCATACGGTACAGGATCTAACCACTTTGATAATTCGGGCTAGATGTTCAAATTTCTCGTACATGAGACAAATTTACATGCAGTTGCTGGCTCATATTTTCACCTCGTCCCTGAGGGACGGACTGAATTCAGTAATGCACGCAGGGCTACGTTCGGAAATTACACCCAGTTTGGTAAATTTACAGACCTTGAAAGAAATCATACGCAATCACCCCTCACTGCGGAATTCGCTACTGTCACAGGAGCCCAGTTTGGTGTATCAGTTCGGGAAAGTTTATCCCATCAAAATTGATTTCGAGACACTGCGATTTGGCTTCATGCTAGAAGTACCTGTCCCCATAGAACAGGAAGTGCGACCACTCTACGCAGTTCACAACGTTGGGTACAATTCCAGGGAACGGGGCGTTACTGCGCTAGCACCCATGCCTGACTACGCTCAACGGTTGGATACGGGAGAAGTGAGAGAGATAGATGTTTCTGAGTGTAAGACCGCTCCCGGTCTTTGGTTCTGTCCGCCAAACGCCATTGTTACTAGCTTAAAAGCAAAATGTTTACAAATTTTGATTTCATTTTCTGATGAGGCCTTAAAAAGGGAGTATGCTAGTTGTGCCGAATATGTTCAAGTTAAAGTCTTAGACAATTCGACCGTTTATCGTACCACCCCCGCTGGGGTGCTGATTCGCACAAATTATACAGAAGTTATTGTTGCACGATCTCCGGCCCTAAACCACGTTGCTGAGGGCGAGCGAGTCGCCGTGCCAGGCACTGGCACCCTGTGGTTCGAGCATGGGCAATATCTTCACTTGATCATCGGCAATACTATTTTGACCAGCACACTGGGAGTCGCTCGAACCACAGTGACAACTGCAGAACTACGCGAAATTGTAGTCCCGGCGCCTTTGGGCCGGATCCCGTTACATTTCACAGAACTTTCTACTGCCGAATATGAGAATGAACAGGCACGCAATTTGATACATAATCAGATGCGAAAATATGTGCACCTACCCTTAATTCCCTTACAGCTAAATCACGGTCTGACCATAGTAATTATCATTATATTGATTGGTTGTGTAATCGTCTGGTGGGTTACTCCTTGTGGGCGGAAATTCCGCGACAGGGTGCGTAGGAAACCTAGGCCAAGTCCACCGCCACTGCGACCTAAGATTTCAGCTCCCGTTGATGCACGTCGGGTTAACGAGCCGGTGTTCAGCGACGACGATGAGCCGACCGTTGAGTTAGGATCTGTATCTCCGGAGGAGGAAACTATACCTCTCCGCTCAAAGGCTCCGCCCGTTAATGAATCATTAGACAGGGTACGAAAGGCAGCGGCCAACCGTTGTCAGGCTACACCAGGATATCGCCCTTTGGCACGGGATACCTCAGTTGCCTCCTCCATGTCCGATTATTGCGCTGACTTGGAGGCAAGTGCTCAGCTACTAACCGATGATAGCCAGGATAGCCGCACTTCCCCTCTGATAGACCTACATATAGGGAACCGTAGGGGTAGCGACTGTCGGATAGTTAGGTTTTCCCGGCAGGATACTAAGGAAAATACTGATTCTGAGGACGACCGCATTAAGGGTAGGGCTAGTACTGAACATTCCGACGCTGCCACTAGTCCATTTAAGAGGCCAGGAAAAGCCAAAGGACCGCAGGTGGTGGAAATGGACCCACAAGGTGGTGGTGCTCCTGCACGGGCTTCCTCCCGCAACTTCCGTAGACCCGTCAACGCGCACTCGGTTCTGATGGTTCGCACGGTACCACTCTTAATTAGCCTTGTGATTTTAGGACAACCTGTTCAGGCACTTTTCGACACGGGAGCATTGGTTTCGGCCATGTCCTCGGGTTTAGTTAGACGACTAGGACTCCGCTTGGAAGCAGCTGATCCTGCCCAGCATATACGGACAGCCAATGGGGAACGATGCACGGTTGCCGGTGTGGTCACAGCCCCAGTTTTCTTTCAAGGAGCTGAACGGCAAATGCCGAACAGGAAATGGCAATTCTTAGTAGTCGACAATTTGACTGTTGAGTGTATTATCGGATCTGATTATATGATCACCTTCCCGGGGGAAATTTCTCTAGACTTAGGACAGCATACGATAACCTGGCCCACTCCGGGAGGTACTCGGATAACTCTACCTTTTCAGACGCCCGACACACAGCGGGTACGAGGGTTAAACCTGGTCGGAGGGATGCCGCATGGAAAACACCCGCGGGAACAGGACCCCAATGCCGTCTCCGTACCCCATCGACCCCTACCCATGATCCTAGTAGACATAGGTGAGCAGCCTATACAGGCCTTGGTAGATACGGGGGCAAACTTAAGTCTGATGAGCGAAGACCTAGTACGCGCATTGAAACTACCGCTGTTACCACTGTCACACACCCCACGGGCTGAGGGAATTAACGGACAAACTTTAAAATTTCGGGGTGCAGTGCGAGTGCCTGTTGGGTTTTATGACACACCTGGAGTGAAAATCATGCATACGTTCTTGGTCCCTAAGGGACTAGCTGAGGATTGTCTCATTGGAACCGATTTTATCCTAGCGCATGGTGGCGAAATGGCATTAAACTTTCAAAAGGGCGAGTTTCAGTTGAAAAAGGCCACGCATCCGCTTATGACGGCAAAATTGATACAACACGCTCCTCTGACGGAAACTGCCTTTAGAGTCTCCGCCATGCGCAAGGTGGTAATACCTGCCTATGCAGAGGTGGCAGTACCAGCCTTAATTGAGAGCATGCAGCCGATAAACTATGAAGGAATTTTCGAGCCGGAAAATACCAAATTCGAGCTCGGTCAGCCGAATTTGCAAGTTCTGCCTGCTTTGGTAAATTTGAGCCGACAGCACATACCTGTGCTTATGAGAAACGAGACTGGCCAAGATCATACTATCTACGAGAACACCACCCTCGGGAATGTAGTACCTAGGCGGGAATTAGGATCCGAAAAGGGAACCTCTCCCTACGCAAAGTTGCGCGATGAACATGGGGAAACTATCCGGTTGGGCAATCATTTCCGGAACAAACTCACTCGAGCCATAGAAAGGCATTCTCACCAAGTGAAGGCGTTCAAAAGTATCCGACCATGTGTTTTCACCGATCTTTCTGAGCCAATGCAAAAAATCTCCTTTGATCAAAGTAATTTATCTGATTCAGAAACGGGGCAATTCTTGGGATTGTTGAATGCAAACCAAAGTTGTTTCTCGCAGCATCCTTTCGATATAGGAAAGTGTACTATTTTTCGCGCTCATATTAACACGGGGAACCCCCCCTAGAGGAACTGACGGAAATGCTAAAGTATGGCTTAATTCGCCCATCCACTAGCCCCTGGAGTTCTCCCATGATCTATGTTCCGAAGCTGGGGCGCCCGTGTGTTTGATTTTCTCGCAAGGTAAACAAAAATCAGTGATCCCGATGCTCTATCCTATACCCAGGATAGATGATATTATGACCTCACTGAAAGGATCAAAATTTTTCCACTAGTTGGACTTGAGCAAGGGGTTTGAACTCAAATTGATTAACGAGGAATTCAAAGCTACGCCAGTTTTAACACCTCTTTCATGGACAGGTTGTTGGTGTATTCAAAGTTTGAAATGTTAAATTGAAGGTTGAAGTGATGTCGTAGACTAATTACGACAATTTTGAACGGTGTAGGTATTTTGTTTGTTTATAGTGGTTGGCTTAGAGGTTAGCTTAGTTAGTGTACATATATACATATAGAGTGTAGTAGGATAAAGTGTAACAGAGTTGATGTGACAGGTCAGGGGTGAGCTGTAGTTTTAATTTCTAGTAGGGTTGTGTGTGTATGTGTTAGAGAGTGAGGGTGGTGTGTTTTATGTATACATGTTCATGTGGTTTGGGGAGAAGAGGTAAGCTGTATGCGTGTGTGTACGTGTGTGTAGGTGTATGTGTGTGAGGCTGTGAGGGTGTGAGGCTTGAGTTTTATGTATACATGTCCGCGTGGGTTGAGTGTGTGAGTGAAAGAGTGTGAGGGCGTTTTATGTATACATGTTCATGTGGGTTAGGGAGAAGAGGTAAGCTTGTGTATGTGTAAGGGTGTCGCCGAGGCTGGTGTTTTATGTATACATGTCCATGTGGGTTAGGGAGAAGAGAAACGTCTCTATGTGTAGGGGTGTCATCGAGGGTGGTGTTTTATGTATACATGTCCATGTGGGTTAGGGAGAAGAGAAACGTCTGTATGTGTAGGGGTGTCACCGAGGCTGGTGTTTTATGTATATATACATGTCCATGTGGGTTAGGGAGAAGAGAAACGTCTGTATGTGTAGGGGTGTCACCGAGGCTGGTGTTTTATGTATACATGTCCATGTGGGTTAAGAAGAAGAGAAACGTCTGTATGTGTAGGGGTGTCACCGAGGCTGGTGTTTTATGTATACATGTCCATGTGGGTTAAGGAGAAGAGAAACGTCTGTATGTGTAGGGGCGTTTAATGTATACATGTCCATGTGGGTTAGGGAGGCCGAAGAGGGTAGTGTGTAGGTGTTAGGGTTTATGTATACGGCTTAGTCTGACTTGGGCCACATCTGAATTGGGCCACAAATTTGATTGGCTGAAATTAACACAGCTCTGACCAATCAAAATCTGTTGCATGTGTCTAGTAGACTCTGCCTACTTGAATGAACGCGTAAGGGGATTATATAAGACAAATTTTGGAAAATATACAAGATTTTGGAAACTACAAAATTAGAAAGTATTGAAACTTAACAAACTGTACAAAATTGGACAAATGTCAATATTTCTTACGTAGGCTGCTTTCCCTCCGAAAAATAAAACTAATGTTGCACTGAACAGACTAATTATGCAATTAAAAAAGAAATTTATTTGCGCCGTAATTTGGACTATTTGTCTGTTTTGAGTCATTTGACTCCAGGAATTATTGAAAATTAGTTTGGGTTTGTGTTTTCGTGAATTTTGAATAATTTTAAATAATGAAGCCGTTTTGCAATTTTTTATTTAGAATTGTTGATTTGACATTGAATGTGAAAGATGATTGTTGAAAATTTGTTAAATAATTTGTTAATTTTGCGATAATGTGTCAACATTTTTACCAATTTCTATACCTGTTATTTTTGTTCCCACGTTTATGATACATAAGCATTTTCATAACTGTTTCATTTCCTAGAAAAACAAAATTTACATCAGCGCTACAGTATGACTTTTATCTGACGTGTTTGAAATGGGCGGAGTTTAGCAATTTGAAAAAGGGGCGGAGTTTAGCAATTTGAATGGCAGACTTAGACTCGAATTTAACCAATAGAAATTTGTGGCCCAGTTCAGACGTGGCCCAAGTCAGAATAAACCATGTATACATGTCCACGTAGGTTAGGGGGAACAGGGTAGATAAGGGGGAATGAGAGGAGATAGGTATGTGTACATGTATACATGTTGTTTGGTTGGTTGAGGAGTGGGTAGGTGTACATGTGTACATGTCTGGGTTGGGAGTTTGAGGGTGAGAATGTAAGGGCTTTGGGTGAGAATGAGAGTTATATGTGTTCTTGGGTGGGGTGGCTTGGAATAATTGTGGTGAGGTGTAGGTGTGGTTGGTTGTAGGGGTTGGGATAGCTGTGCTTATTAGGGAGGGGATGAAAAAATTGGTTCGAAATATTGTTTTTTAATTCGAGCTTGCCTAAAAAGTAGGTATATATAGTGGTTTGTGTAAATAGGAGGGCGGAGGGTGGGGGTGGTACGGGGCTGGTTTGTTTTGATTGAGCTGTGGGTAGAGGACAAATCGAAAATTTAGGGGTTGTTTGGGAAATTTGGCGGACCCCCCCCACCCTCCGTCGGAACCCCCCCAGTGCCTCCCCCAGATTTTTTGCCTAGCCACACCTATGCCTGTGGGGGGTTGGTTGGGGGGGGGGGTAGCCCCCCCCAGCCCTGTTCACAACCCTCCCCCAGGGGGGGACGTCCCCTCCCCAACTGAGGGGGGGGGGGGTAGTCGCGCCGAAGGCTCGAAAAATGGCCAAAATTTATTATGTATTTTTAGTGTAAATTTTGCAAAAAATTTCGAAAAAGTCCAAATTTTAGTCTTAAGATGTATATTATTGCGAGAAATACACGTTTTTAACTGTATTATGGACTTTCTGACCCAAGTGGCGAGTGAAATTATGGGGTGGATGGGCGGGGGTGGTGGGTGGAGGAACACCCACCTAGTCGCGACGGGATTGGAATGTGCGTTCTTTGGTCGATTTTAGAGACAGGGCGGAGAATGAAAAGGCTCCCGTTCAAGGTATGCTCGTCCCCCAGCCAACACGAAACCCCCCCAGGATTCGGGCCTTCTCCCCCCCCCCCCCAGAACTTTTAATATGTTAGCTCGGCTGCAGAAAACTGCAATTTCTTAAGCGTAGGTTGGGTGCACAAAACTGCTAGTTCTTAAGCGTTTCTGGAAGGTTTTTCTCTCCCCCCCCCCCGGAAATCCGCGTCACCCCGAGACCCGGGGGAGGTCGCCCCGCAGATTCCCCCCCCCAGATACTTTAGCGTAGGAGAAAGCCAGCCAGTGGGGGTGGGGGGACCACACGAGGTCGTGGGGGGCGCCCCCCCCCTGAAATTCGTTCCCCCACTCTGACTCGGCCCCTCCTGGTTTTTTTACTGGGGGGCGTCCCCAGTAAAAAGAAGTACTTTTACTTGCTCCTCCCCACACGCTAGATTTGGCGGGTGTTGGTAATTGTCCGAAAGTTAATTTCAAGTTAAAGGTGGGACGCAATTGTGCGGCCCGCAGGTGTTTGCTTTGTTTGACTATCAGTTCTTATATTGCGAATACTGCCTTTGCGAATCTG
Organism: Trissonchulus latispiculum; assembly: GCA_030248195.1. Classification (NCBI taxonomy): domain Eukaryota; kingdom Metazoa; phylum Nematoda; class Enoplea; order Enoplida; family Ironidae; genus Trissonchulus; species Trissonchulus latispiculum. The sequence goes on from JASAND010011892.1 coordinate 9,286, forward strand.
TACTCGTTTACGTTTTACTACGCGAATCTAGTTTCAGTGGGGGAGCACGGGAGACGTATCCATCTGTTTCGGCGTCTCATTTGGCCCTGGTTTCAACATTTGGAGCAGGTATATGTGCGTTGGTAAAGAGCTACGCTCTTAAGACTAGGATGTTTTTAGGAGGTCTAGTAAATTTTGTCATTTTGGAGCAATGCATAGGTTTTGTCGACCGCCTCCACCGTCATTTTGCCAGGCTAAAGGGATGGGGAATGTTGAAAAGGGCTAGATCAGGCTAGATTGTCAGTTATAGCTGTTCCGTGTTGAGCTTAGAAATTACAGTTTTTTGGCCAGCAGTTTAGCTGGGAAAAGGTAAGAGCCGGTTGGGTCAGCCTAGAAATCGGGCGGATACAGAACAATTTTTCAACTGGGTTTCTCTAGCCAAAAAAAGTGGGGGGGGGGGGAATGTGGGGGGGGGGGCCCCCCCCCGTTGGGGGGGGGGGGGAATAAAATGGGCTAAAAATGCTAAAAATGCTGTAAAAATTGCGTGTTTTCTACGTATACTGCTACATCTAAGCTAAAAAAGGCTCAAAAATCAAGATTTAGTACCAAAATAGACGGTTTTTAACCAAAAAATTCCGGCGAAGCCGGAAAATTTTTGAAAATTTTGACCAAAAATCCTAAAAATTTGGCAAAAAAGTGGGGGGGGAACGAGTGGGGGGAAGGGGTCGAGTGGGGGGAACCCAAAAAGTGGGGGGTCCCCCCACCCCCCCCCCCGCGTGCATATGGTCTATGCGGCACCCCACGCGGCGCTCTGACTCAGAGCCAAGTGGGGAAGCATTATACGTATATGTAATGTGTGTGTAGTGTGTCAGTGTTCCGAGAACACATTAGGTGCGCCATAGTGTTTCAGGAAATATGCCATGGTGCTTCGGGAAACATCAGGTTTAAATTGAGCTGTCGTAGTTCGCTTCAGTCCATTTCTTCCAGGCCACAATGTAATCATGTCATGTCTATTCATTTGTTTTTCCTGTAAAAGGCTGATGCTGAAGTTCTTGCTTGAATGATGCCTCAATGCTTGATGCTCTAATGTGCACTGCACTGTGACGCCAATATGAGCCTCGTTGTAGGACGGCTCATATGTTAAGCTGTTGCAACTTGTTTTCCTTCATTTATATACAACCTCACTACAATACTCATGTATTTTACAGGCTAGTTTTTGCTTATGTACAACCTGCCTTCGGAGACTCATATGTATTTTACACGCGACGAAGGAGCACTTTTTGTTCTTGTTTTCCATTATTTTATATATGTATGCCCCTCTGGCATTTTTTTAGTGGGGGGGGGGGTGGGGGGCCCCCCCACTTTTCGGTTCCCCCCTCCACTTTTCGGAGCCCCCCCCCACTTTCGCCCCTCCCACTTTTCGGCAAGCCCCCACCCACTTTTTTGGGGGTCGTCCAAAAGTGTCAAAAAATTAGGTTTTTGAGGTCAAATTTTCAAAAAATTTCTCAATTTTTAGCTAATTTATGGACTTATAAGCTCATTTTAAGCTTAAAAACAGCGATTTTTGCGTTTTTACCTTAAAAATGCTAATTTTTCGCTAAAAATTTCGGTATATTTTACATTTGGCTCGCCCCCCCCACTTTTCGGAAGCCCCCCCCACTTCCCCCTCCCTAGGGGGGGGGGGGGCGAAGCCCCCCCCCCACTTTCAAAACCCTAAAAAAATGCCAGCCCCTGAACTTACGTGCTGGACTTAAACTTTACCAAAAAATTTTATTTTTGACCAAAAATCGCCTAAGTCACAGCACTCTACAGCCACTTTGGGCACGTAGTTCTATGACAAAAGTTGCTCAGCTCACTTAGGGCTTTCATTTGAAACCAAATTTAACCACTTTTGAAAAATTTTATTTTTGACCAAAAATCGCCTAAGTCCACACCCCACCCATCACAGCAGTCTACAGCCACTTTAGGTACGCACTTCTATGACAGAAGTTGCTCAGCTCACTTAGGGCTTTCATTTGATACCAAATTTGACCACTTTTGAAAATTTTTGTTTTTGACGACCTGACTCCCTTACCCGTCCGGACCCTCCAAACGGCAAAGTGGAACCAGCCCAGCCAGATGGGTAGGTCAGACGGCAAAACGGACACCGGAAAATCATATAGCAATTGAACGACCCTGGTATGTGTACTATTCAGCCATATAGGCAGTATTGCCCCATATATAGCCCAGCCTGACTTATTAAGGCGACATTGAAGCATACTTTTTGGCCATTTTAGCGTTTTGGCCGACTTTGGCCCCCAGCCAAAAATTTTTTCCGGCCCTGGGAGGCATCATCTGTAGTTATTAAAGCTACAAAACCCCCTTACCAGACGTCAAAGCGCAGAACCGGAAAACAGTGGCGGATCCAGGGGGCGGGGGCCCGGGGCCCCCCCTTTGCGATTTGGGCCCCCTCCTTTGACATTCCGGGCCCCCCCCACCCTAGAAAATTTTTTCAGCTGTTTATAATTCATATTTCGAGTGAAAATTAAGCATAATTTTAATAAATTTCACAAATTTTTAAAAACTTTCGCCTGCGGCGCACTTATACGTATATATATACAGTTTATTTTATGACTATATACATATATAATGCTTTCATAACGTATATATATATAAATGGGCAATGCAAGATTGATAATTGGCAGCTTCTGAAAGTGTTCCAGCATAAATCGTGGAAGTGAAAAATTCTGAAAAGCATCCAATTCCCGTTCTGGTTTTCCACTGATCGATTATACAACTCAATAACTCATCTCATCTTAACTAATCTTTTTAAACATTTGAATTGCTGAATTTTCCACTATTTCAAAAAATTCTTCAACTTCTTCAACTTCAACTTCAACACCCCCCGTTTCGCACATTATCTTTGTTGCCCTTTTGTAGCTTGTCCTATTTATTGCCACCATTCCTTGTATATATATACTATACTATTTTACTGCAAGTTTTTCACTTCGTAAGTTACTATTATATACATGTACATCTCCATTTTATTTATTTAATCTTTTCAAAAGTTTGCATGACGGATTTTTTTCCAATTTTAAAAAATTCTTCAACTTCTGGGGGGCTCTGCCCCCCAGGCCCCCCGTGTGCTTCTTGTGTATACAAATTCTCCATGCTTTGCTTCACTCACGGGATATAGTTGTTTTCCAATTGGCAAGTGAACTAACCTTTCCATACACAATATATATATATTTTCTTGTAAAAATATTTTGTTCCTGGAAAAAGCAAATTTTTACCACCCCCCCGGAAAAATTTGGTTACCCCCCCCCCCCCAGAAAAATTTTTCAGCGGGCCCCCCCCTTTTCAAAATCCTGGATCCGCCACTGCCGGAAAAAACATCTCTCTTAAGCGATTTTTGGGGCAACTTTTTAACGGAAAGTGGTACGGGGATGGAACTTCGCACACATACTAAACTCGACACGTACAATTTTTTGCGCACATAATCTGCGCAGGAACCTGCGCAGCTTCTGCGCAGCCTGGTTTTACACGGTCATTCGACCATTTTCACTCATATTATATATACTACAATAATACACCCAAGAGTTTAGTTCTGGATGCTCTAAAATCTAAATCTAAAATATATACCTCATACAGATAGCTCCCACGTGGGTTTTTTCCTCATTGGCGAGTGGGTTTTTTTCTTGAAATTCCTTTGAAAATCTGGTTTTGGGTAGGCGGTTTATGGTTCCTAAGAACAATTCTTGAAATATATTTGCAAGCCTGTTTCTTCTTTGCGAGTGGCCGTAGCTCAGTGGCAGAGCAACCAGGCTTTCGAGTCTGGGGGGTCCCGGGTTCAAGTCCCGGCGGGCACTTCCTAAACAGGCTTGGAAATTGTACGTTTCCTATATATACGTATATATAGTTTTCAGGAAAACTGATGTTATTTCAAATTTCAACAACGCGAAAACAGCACTCCTGGGAGGGACAAATATCTTCGTTGTTCCCAGTTCGGCTTAGTATAGACCACTGTTTTTTGTGTTTTTATTGTGTTTTCGCACACTTTTAAAAAACACAAAATTTAAAAAAAACACACTAAAAAGCACACTCAAATTTTCACCTGAAAAAGCAATTTTTTATTAATTTTAAGCTAAATTTTAAATTTTTCCGAAAAATTTTGCGCCTTCGGCGCAAAGATATCGTCTACATCTGTTTGGTTTTGTCTGGCATTAGTTGGGCACACTACCGTGTAGACTTCATTATTCTAAGCAACGCTGCCATTAGGTATATACTGTATAGGCATACATTCACTTAAATTATATATATACGTTTCCAAATTTTGGAAATGACAGAAATAAAATACTGTCGAAAAGTAAAAGTTTTGAAGATTTTCACACCAAAATTTTTACAATTTTCAAAACATTCTCAACGTTTCTCAACGCAATCTTTACACAAAAACATCTAAAAATTCGCAAAATTTTTTAAAAACTATGCCCTCCATTTTCGGCAAGCCCCCCCCTCTCCCCAGCGATGGAGAGGGGGGCTTCCTCGAGCCACCCTCCCCCCATAACTTTTGGCATAGAAGTATAGAAGTCAGCAGATCGGTGGGACAAACGGCGAAAGGAATACCGGCGGCAATGAGCTGGGCGCACCAGAAAACACCTACAAAGTTTTGAGAGACCAAGAAAAGCCTACTATGGACCTTCAGGAAGAGGTTACCGACTTAACCCTCCCGACTAGAAAGTGGAACCAGCTCAGCAAGATCAGCCAAACTGATGGCGCCAATGAAAATTCTCCGTATCAGAAAACCATTACATAGAAAATTTGAGGCCTCTAGCCTCTAGTAACAAAGGAGATATTTCGATGAGCCACATTGGCATTTTTTCCAATTTTCAATTGGCCACCACAAAAAATCTAGGAATTAAATTAAAAAGGGCTTAATTTAGTTTAGTAGGTTAGTAGTTTGGGTAGTAATTTCTGTGTATAAAACTTTAGTGGGGTAGGTTGTATTACGCGAGCGCAAACTGGTGTATAAGTTTGGTCCAAAAACGCATGCTCCCTAATTTGGCGTATATTTATTGATGCAATACCACAGGTAATTGATGCAATGCCTCAGTATATGTATTGATGCAATACCATAGGTCGGTGTCTTCCCATGCAGTGTCATGCAGGGTAAAACGGAGACACCGGAAAAAACATCGCCGGCATAACTGCTAACGTTGCTAGTTTTGCAAGCTCATGTTAATATACAGATAAGCTTTCAAACGATGTAAATATACAGATAAGCTTTCAAACGATGTATAAACGCTCTTTACAACTCCCAAAATTGCGAAAGTTATATATATGTAGCGTTTCAAAAATCACTACACAAAAGGACACTACCACCTTAATATCACCGGCAAAGTGGGGGAAAAACAACGGCTCACCCTGCTCGACTGGCACACGATAGAGATACAAAATCTAGTGCAAATGAAAGTTCGAGTCTTGTACTAGGTTTTCACAAATCCCCTTGAGTAAGGGACTAAGCACATATCGGTTCGCCGTGGGCTCTAGCCAACCCAGCTATCCATGCTTAGTTGGTCGGTAAATGGGTACCACTTATGAGGGAAGGTAACAGGAGACCGTGTAGGGCGTCTGCCTTGAGGAGCTGGCCCCTCCTCCACGGTTGTAGTCATCATTCGAGATGACACTCCTGGCTCAAGGGCTGTGTATCCGGGGATGAGCACCGCACCCTAGACCCTGACAAGGGTAGGAGAATTCTCCGGGGGTTACCTTTACCTTTTTTACCTTTTTTATCTTAAAGAGCGTCTAAAACTACACTAGAGGGTGTATTATTGTAGCTCCCGCTGCTTCTCAGCAAATTTTTTGGGACTTTGAAAATTTTGGTCCCAACATGGGGGTCAGACAGGGTCAACTTTGGGGGGTCCCCCTGAACTACTGGGACCTAGCCCAAAACGAATTACAGTTTCACAGAGGACATGTCTCGAACTTCACGATGGTGTAGTGTATGCAATTTGGCTATAGTACCTGAGGTGCGACCTGGGGGTGACCTAGACTCGGCGGAAAAAAAACCCATGTGCTGGAAAAATAACCCAAATTTCAAAATAAAATTTCTTCGAACCATTAGCAGCAAAGAAAAAATCTATGCATTTCTTAAATTAGCAGAGCCTCCTGATTAATTTGGTATAGATTTTACCTAGGTTCAACCTTCTATGTGTGGTCCAGGTGGCCAAAATCTGAGATGGTGCCATTTCAAGCCAAATTTTCAAATTTCGCCAAAAATCGCTAACTTTTCACTAAAATAGGTTGGGTTTGACTTTAAATGCAACAAAAACACGTTTTCTATGTGATAGGATGCTTGAACTGCAAAAATTAAGCAAATTTCAAAAATTTCCAAAATTTGCCTATGCTTACGTGTTAAACATACGAAATTTTCAGAAGTCAATTTGACATGAATTTTTTGCAAAAATATTGACATTTTATGATTCAGATGTACTAAAAATGACCCGCTCTTTCGAATGGTATAGTCAAAACTGTTATAGCATGCTTGCAGCAAAAATTTCGGCTGGGTTTTTTCCCGCCCGTGGGTTTTTTCCCCGCATTGGGTTTTTTCCCATCGGTTTGGTCGAAAATTTCTCACCAACCGTAAGTGCTAGAGAGACGTTTTATGTCTCATTTTGAAGCTCTTCGCAAGGCCTCATGGTAGTTATCGTTAGATTTACGAATTGTCGCTTAATGAAAAAGTTACAGCCAAAATTCGAAAATTTGGGTTTTTATTTCCCGCCGCGCTATATTTCATCATTGCAAGTTAACAAAGAAGGCGATTAAATTATAAATTACAGGATAAAACAAGATTGTACAGATAAAAATCTTAATTTCCTAGCAATGTTGGCCCATTACTAGGTTTGGCTTATCTGATGAATAATACGAAACCTGGCTGCCGGCAACGAGTTTTTAGAAGTAGATATTGCATTTTATGCCTTTAAATGCCATTCATGTGCTGTTATGGTGATAAAAAACGAAATTTGGTACCTTCTTTTTCCCCGCCCCCATCTTTTTCCCCCACTTGTGAGGGAAAAGATGGTCTATATCTTTTTCCCCCACTTGTGAGGGAAAAGATGGTATATATATTGAGTCTAGCCCACTTGAAGTACAACCGAATGCTGATTTTATTGGTGGTATAGAAATTACAGGCCAAGCCCTACTACATATGCTGGTATATAAACCGTCTGGCTAGCTACAGTCTGCAGCGAGTAATAACCTTATTTCGAAAATCGTTGTTTGTTTACCCCCCCCTGACTATACGACTTTTCAATTTTATTTCTTGTATGCGTTTCAAAAAGCGTTTCCTCAAAATGGGGAAGTTTTGGATCTCAAGTCCTTCTTTATAATTAAATGGCTTAGGTTGCGTAAGTAAGACTGAATTGCACGCTAGATTTTTACCCTTGAATTTAAATAGGGCCGATTGAAGCTTGATTAATATTGTGTATATAAATATAATATTTGAATATATTTAAAATTGGCAAATTTTGAATTGGGGGGGTCAAAAATTCCAAAATTTTCAAAATGTCAAAAAATGTTCAAGTGCTCCGATTTTGCTCAGGATGTTTGCTTTGTTTTGTGGTTCTTTAATTTGCTCAACTTTTGTGTGGTAGGTGGGATGGGCCCTGCCAACTTGCATGCAAAATTTGAGCCCGCTAGCTCATCCCCAGCGCCCAAAGGGGGGTTGTTTTTTTCGCGCCCTATGTATATACATACATATATATACGAAACGTTATGCAATTTTCAAGCCTGTTTAGGAAGTGCCCGCCGGGACTTGAACCCGGGACCCCCCAGACTCGAAAGCCTGGTTGCTCTGCCACTGAGCTACGGCCACTCGCAAAGAAGAAACAGGCTTGCAAATATAATATTTATTAGGGGCCGGGTTTTACCCATGTGGGCCGGGGCCGGAGCCTGGTTTTACCCAGACCCTCAAATTTTGCTACTGCTAACCACAACATGGCTCAAAAAATTTTCAAATAGGTGAAGCTTTTTAAAAAGAGCTCTAGCTTTTAGCTGGGGGCTGCCGCCCCCAGACCCCCGCTTCTTCCCAATTTTTCTTATCATAACTACGTTGCTTTGCTTTGTTTAGAGTTTTATTAGTTTGAGTTATATAGTACGTATATACCTTATGTATCCGGTGAAACCAGGGCGCTAGCCAGAAGACAATTTAATCCTTTTAAACAACAAAAAGTGGTCAGAAAAAATAATTGTTTTCAGGTCTAAAATGCAAAAAATTCTCAACTTCTGGGGGGCTGCGCCCCCCAGACCCCCTGCTTTCGCGTTTCTGAGAATGATTAATTCTATTTAACTACCTCAACCAATGTAACCAATTACTACATGTTTGTTCTCAAAGCACAAACACGTGTAGAAATAACTAAAAAAAATTTCAACATTGTTGCCGCCCCCCCTGTCAGAAAACGCTGGGTGCGCCACTGCTTGTAGGTATATATTATGAAGTCGATAGAATTGCGAAACCGGGAAAAAATAGAATTTGAACGTTCATATATATACAATTTTATGCAAGTTTCAAGAAACTTCAAATTGAAAAGATAATATAGTCGGGGGGGGGAGAAAGAAAAGGGATTTTTGAAATTTATATGTAAGGTTATGTAACATATGTAGTAGTAAGCCAGACGGTATATATACTAGCATGTAGGGCATTATCTGTACTTTCTATACCATCAGTAAAATCTGCATTTGGTTGTACTTCAAACGGACTAGCCTCAATACGGGCCATCTTTTCTCCCCCACAATTGAGGTAAAAAGGATGGGGTGGAGAAAATAGATGGTACCAAATTTCGTTCCTTTATCACCATAACTGCATAGAAATAACATTTAAAGCATAAACGCAATATCTACTTCTAAAAACTCATTACCAGCAGCCAGGTTCAATATTATCCATCAGGCAAGCCAAACTTTGTAATGGACCAACATTGTTAGGAAATTAAGATTTGGACTACAAAATCTTATTTTCTCCTGTAATTTATAATATAATCGTCTTCTGTGTTAACTTGCAATAATAAAATACACCTTTTGCAATATTAACCTTTAAAAAATTGAGTGTTTTACTAAAGCTGTGTGGCAAAGTCGCACAAAAATGTTCAGTGGTCATCCATTTCACGTGCAAAATCTAGTAAATCCACACTTTTGAAACTTTCTGGACTGGAATGTCCATATTTCAGCCACACAAGGAACAAAAATCCTCCGCACAAAAGAGGATGATATGTGTGTGTTGGCCTTGCGTGTCCTTTATTTTTAGGTGGAAAAATGTAAAGACAAAAGCATCATTTGAAAATTTGACCTCCCACCCCTAGCTTCAATGGATCCAGCCCATACATTTCCTAAAGTCTAGCGGTAACACGCGTCAGAAGTAAACGAAAAAAATTCGGCACCCCCTCTAAAGCCTAGAAATTGCAAAGTACGCCTTTCCAGCCGTAAACATTCTAAAAAATACCCGGCTCGTCAGGGCTCTAAACTGAAATTTTCTAAATTTCCGGGAAAAATGCTAATCAGTAGACTCCATCTTACTTCGCTCTAAGTTAAGTATTACAGATGATGCCAGCACAGGAGCGTATATATATATATATTCATCGATCAAATCTGCACACGGGAGCAAACCAATGAAAGTGACCGGAAGAACATATGAGCGCAAATCTTCGTACCCCTCATTGATCTGTCGGTACCATACAGGCCGGAACAATTCCATTAGAACATTACATCGCTTCAAGGTGCTCAAGGATGACGTTGAAGTATTCAGTGGCGGAATGTGTTGGATTAGCACTCGCAATCGAAAATGATCGGCATCCGCCTATACCGAAATATATATATAGTCCGAAAATACCAAATAGACACGTACACCTGATAGTTGAGACAACAGTTACGAGGTGCAGCGGTCATCGGTAAATCTCGAGGGGGGATATGCGTTAGCTGCAAACAAGCCCCGAAATAACGAACTGTCCCAGTCAGAGTTCAACAGAAAATCAATCTTATGTACATCTTCAAAATCGTGTCCATCTCTTGGCGTTTACCTACAGGGGGAGGGGCCCCCAAAATCCCCTAGGATTCGCGCCTCCTCCCCAGAACTCCAAAGTGCCCAGGGAAATTGAGTTTTCAATGAAAATTTGTAGAAATTTTCCGGGTTCGCCGGACGTCTAGCCATTCCAACCCCTTATAATCTTAACTACAGCTTAAAAACATGTTGATTATATACTTAGTTCAGCAGCACAAAATGGCTTTTTTGAGCATATTTCAAAAAAAATTTTCCAATCCAGCAGGCCTTTCCCCCCACCCTGACCCTTTTTCACTGGGCCCCCCACTCTTTGGGTACCCCCCATTTTTCGGGTCTCCCCCACACTCGAAACTTCCCCCTCCCACTCGGCCCACCCCACCTTTTTGGTCTCCCCCCCTCACTCACTTTAAGATGCCCAGAAAATGCAAAGCTTTTAGTATTTTTGGTCAAACCCTCCCCCCCACATTGTTCGCATAGTTTCCTTTGGGGGAGGGGAGGGGTTTCTTTTCCACCCCCCCCCCCATTTTTTCCTAAACCGGAGCAGTCGAAACAGTTCAGGAGGTTTATGGAAACTCATAAGACTATTTGCTGTTTCGTTGGACAAAAGTTGTTCACAACGGTTTTTGTGATACAAGAGATCTGGTCGTCCTACATTCTCTGAAATATGTGACGGCTATAGCATTATATATATATAATTGGTTTGTTAAAGAAGCATCTATTTCATACTGGGCTTTTTTTACTGGGGGGGAGGGGGGGGTGGGGGCGCCCCCACTTTTTGGCCCCCCAAAATCGATCCCTCTCCCCCACTCGGCCCCACCCCACTTTTTTGGGCTTCCCCCCACTCACTATAAGAGGCCCAGAAAATGGCAAATTTTTAGGATTTTTGGTCAAAATTTCCAAAAAAATCAACAAGCTAAGGTTTTATGTTTTTCCCCCGCACCATGCTTTTTCCCCGATTTGCGGGTAAAAAAACATGGACGCCAAAGCTGGGAGAGGTATATGAGAAGTTTGAATATACGATTGGATAGGTATAGCCAAGCGGGAAAAAACCCACTTTTTCTTACTTGGACCAGAACTTTCGACTGGTTTGGGCTAGCACGACTTTGATACTATATTTAATTAGGGTTTGCCCTAAGCTTTCGAATAAGGTATAGTTTGTCTCTCTAGGCCTTGTCGTTATGGAGAAATTATGTAGGGGCGCGATAGCGCCCCTACATAATATGGGTGTAAAGGCGTCTGCGCGGCCCCCTGGAGACCGTGTTGGCCTGGTGCCAGCTAATTAGAGGTCCGGGGGTGGTAAAAATGTTACCATCGTAAACAACTCGAGTAGTACTACAAGTACCACCATACTTTTGGTTCGAATTCGAAACTTCGAATTTTTGCACTAGGCGGTAGTTACCGTGCGTTTGTTTTTTTCTCGGTGAATAACGCTTATTGGAAATGCATTTTACGGCTAAGTGATGGAACGATGTTGGCATTTTGGCACCATACTACTATTATATGTTGGTAGACAGGATCCCCCATGCTACCTTTTTTGGTCATTTTGGCACCTGGAGATCATCAGGACCATCTGGCACCATCAGGAGATGGGCCCAAACCCAAACTAAAGTCCCATTTTTACTAGAAATGGCCTAAAAGTCGCTAAAAATGGCGTTTTTCGGCCCTCTGGTGGTACCCATATATAGTAAATCGGGGTCGTTGAACACGATGAGCATAGTGCCGAGATCGGTGGATGTGAAACCTGACCCACAGCGCCCACCCACAGTGGGTCCGGTGTGGGTCAAAATTGAAAGTCTTCAAAAGTGTTCATGTTTGGTATCAAATGAAAGCCCTTGGTGAGACAAACAACTTTCGTCATTATACCACCCACAAAAAGTGGCCCCATCGACCTGTGGGTGGGTGCCCCACCCACAGTGGGTCTGGTGTAGAACAAAAATGAGAGTCTTCAAAAGTGGGCAAGTTTGGTATCAAATGAAAGCCCTGGCTTACTTCTAGGCCAAAATTTATGGGGGGGGGGGCGATATGGAGGAGCTCGAAGAAGGCCCCCCATCGATGGAGAGGGGGCTCGCCGAAAAGGGGGGTCATATTTGTAGGCGAATTTTTAGGTTTTTTGTGTCAAAAACAGCTGAAAATCGCTAAGAAATAACTAATCGTAGGTGTTTTTTAGGCTAAAATAGCAAAAATTTCGCTAAAAATCCGGCGACGCCAGAAGATTTTTGAAAATTTAGGGTAAAAATGGTAAAACTTGGCTATTTTGGGGGTTGTGGGGGGGAGGTCGGAATTTATGGGGGGGGGCTTCAAGAAGGGGGGAAACCTTCCGAATGGGGGGCGGCCCCCACACCCCCCCCCCCCAGTAGGAGTAAGCCAGAAGCCCTTGATGAGACAAACAACCGTCGTGATTATACCACCAACAAAAAGTGGCCCCATCGATCTGTGGGTGGGTGCCCCACCAAGCAAGTTTTCTCCTTATATATATCACCCACACACAGTGGTTGCAGCGAGGCTTGGGGCGGAGGTGAGAATTCAATGGCACTATATATATACGTAATCAATTTCTGCTCTGCCGGCACTGTTCAAGCTTCTTATATCCATTATATATATATATATATATACGTATATATACCGCATTACTGGAAAGGGATCCTTTAAAATGACGGAAGGACAAGAAACAAAAATGCTCCTCTGGAGCATGAAAAAAGTATATAATATGGGTGGTGGTGAGGTTGCAAGATCAAGAGAGGACTAGTCTTTAAAATGCTTAATATGGGGCTAGGTTCAAAAATAGAAGAGGACTAGGTTGCAGGGTATTTTTTACAGGGGGGGGGGGCGGGGGCCCCCCCCTAATTTGACCTTCCCCCCCCCCGAAAATTCCTTACACCCCCCGAAATCGCCCCCTCCCAGGATTTTTGCTTCCCCCCCCCGGGATTTTTTGGAGGCCCAAATTTTTGCCAAAAATAGGCCAATTTTCAAAAATTTTCTTTTTTTTAGAAAAAAAGGAGATTTTTTCGAAAAAAGAGCTATTTTTAGCTTAAATCCTGGCATTTTTGAGAACTTTTTGCGTTTCACCATGCAAAATACGCCAAAAATACCAATTTTTGGCTCATTTTTGCAAAAAAATCTTCCCCCCACCCGAAAATTTCTTCCCCCCCCCCCGGGCCCGGGCCCCCCCGGGAAGCCCCCCCCCGAAAAAAATGCCTAAAAAATACCCTGGGTTGTGAGCGAATTAATATGGGCACAGCTTCGCCGAACAACCCATATTCGCGGGATTTCACGCTTTGTCTTAGCTTTTGTCGCATACAGAGCTATCAATTTCAGTCAGTAATAAGAAATTTAAGAAGCTGAATACGTACTCATTTAATACAGTTGTTTGCATATACGTATATACTCGGTTAGACTAGCTAGGAATATATACGTCTGTGCGTAAATTATCATCATTTGGTCGGGTTGAACTGCGGCAAGCAACGAGAAGAGATCTAAGGACATGAGGCTAAAGCTATTGGTTCAAGCAGCGAGGAAACAGAAGGTCAGAGTCCTACGATTATTTTTGAAATATAAATTTTCCGTATAAATGAATAAAACGCACTGGTTAGTATAAAACGTTTCTCGAAGAAAAAGTTTGCTAAAATAAAAGTTCGATTAAAGCTCGAATACGTAGCAGTAGATAATTTATGCATTCCACTATAAACTAAACGTAGCGTGGATGGATATGCATATTATGTAGGGGCGCGATAGCGCACCTACATAATATGGGTGTAAAGGCTGGCATTTTTTTAGTGGGGGGGGGGGTGGGGGGCCCCCCCCACTTTTCGGTTCCCCCTCCACTTTTCGGAGCCCCCCCCCACTTTCGCCCCCCCCCACTTTTCGGCAAGCCCCCACCCACTTTTTTGGGGGTCGCCCAAAAGTGTCAAAAAATTAGGTTTTTGAGGTCAAATTTTCAAAAATTTTCTCAATTTTTAGCTAATTTATGGACTTATAAGCTCATTTTAAGCTTAAAAACAGCGATTTTTTGCGTTTTTACCTTAAAAATGCTAATTTTTCGCTAAAAATTTCGGTATATTTTACCTTTGGGTCGCCCCCCCCCACTTTTCGGAAGCCCCCCCCCCCCACTTCCCCCTCCCTCGGGGGGGGGGGGGCGAAGCCCCCCCCCCTTTCAAAACCCTAAAAAAATGCCAGAAAGGCGTCTGCGCGGCCTCCTGGAGACCGTGTGGACCTGGTGCCAGCTAATTAGAGGTCCGGGAGGGGTAAAAAGGTTACCATCGTAAAGTACTCGAGTAGTACATACTACAAGTATCACCATACTTTTGGTTAAAATTCGGAACTTCGAAATTTTGCACTAGGCGATAGTTACCGTGCGGTTGTTTTTTTTCTCGGTTAATAACGCTTATTGGAAGTGCATTTTCTAGCGAAGTGTTGGAACGATGTGGGCATTTTGGTCCAATGCTACTATCCAATGCTAGATCCTCTTCCCCAGGGTATTTTTTTCTGGGGGGGGGCCCCCCCCCCCCCGAAATTGACCTTCCCCCCGAAAATGCCTTCCCCCCCCCGAAATCGTCCCCTCCCGGGATTTTTGCTCCCCTCCCCGGGATTTTTTTGGAGGCCCAAATTTTTGCCAAAAATAGGCAAATTTTCAAAAATTTTCCGGCTTCGCCGGAGATTATGTAGGGGCTATAATATATATATATAAACTATAAATAGCTATTTTTAAAAATAGCTATTTCGTAAGAATAGCTATTTTTAGCTTAAATCCTGGCATTTTTGAGAACTTTTAGCGTGCATGCACCATGCAAAATACGCCAAAAAATAACATTTTTTGGCTCATTTTTGCAAAAAATCATCCGACCCCCCGGGCCCGTAAGCCCCCCCCCCCGAAAAATCCCTAAAAAATACCTTGTTCCCCCACACTTCCATAAAATTAAAAACATCTAAAATGTTTATTCTCCGGAGAGGCTTCACCAGCCCGCCACCCCCTCCCCCCACCCTTCCCACACCAACAAACACAAAAAGCATTTCATTTTTTCCGGTCTCCACGCACCCCACCTCAAAACGAGTCACCACCACAGGTGGACAAGGGGGGGAAAAGGGGGGGAAATTTCCCCCCCCCCTCGGCGAAGTCGTCCACAAGGGGTCGCGAAATTGCTCCCACAAGGGGTAAGAAAATTGGCCACAAGGGGTAAGAAAATTGCCCAAAAAATAGGCTTTACGACTAAAATTTCCAAACATTTTCCGGCTTCGCCGGAATTTTTTACTTAAAATTACTTTTTTTTTACTAAAAAACGTCCGAAAAACGTGTTTTAGCTAAAAAATTGCTGTTTTTTTGCTAAAAAATGGTAAAAATAGCTCAAAAATCGCTTCAAAACTACCCCCCTAAGAAAAATCGCTCTCACAAGGGGTACCCAAATTTGCTTCCACAAGGGTCAGTGAAATTTGACCTCCCGTTCAGGTATGGTCACCACCCGTCAAAATTTCAGCAACCCCCCGTAATCCCCCCCGCTCAGACCAGGACATTGAAACCTAAGGGGGAAGAGTAGGAGGGGGAGGGTGTCCCCACCTTTTTGGCCTACCCCACTCAAACCTTGTCCCCTTCCACTCGGCCCACAAAAATTTTCCGACGAAAGCCCTGAGAAGGAAAGAAACCCTCTCCACCACGCTCCCATAGTAACCCACCCATAGGTGTAGGGGGGGGGGGAATGAGGCTGAGGGCAGAAAAAAATTTTCGCGACCTTCCCCTGACTTTCGCTACTCTCCCCAGATTTTTGACCCAAAGGTGGTTCAAAATGACCCCCTAAATCGCAAATTTTCGCGACCCCCCATGATTTTTGGTACCCCCCAGATTTTTGGCCCAAAGTTGGCCGAAATATCCTGACTTACAAAATCTAATCTGTACTCACGACGGTTTAACATTCGGTCTCGAAACATAAGGGGGAAGAGTTGGAGGCGGAGGATGCCCCCACCTTTGTAGGCCTACCCCACTCAAACCCTGTCACCTCCCACTCGGCCCACCCAATTTATGCCTGGGTTCACTCTAGGCGAAAAAAAGAGAAAGGGGAAAGAGTGGGGGGATCGAAAAGAGGGGTGGAATAAAATGGGCTAAAAGTGCCAAAAATCCCGCTCACTCGGCGACACCCCCCATAAAAAAATGCCTAGTTTTACCAAAAACAAAGAGGAAACGGGAAAGAACTTGGAAAATAGCCAGTTTATTTCTATACTAACCCCTCCCATAGGTGTACGTGGGACCCCCCCCCCCGTACAAAAGTATACTAACCCCCACGATGTCTTTTACTAAGGTCGTAGGGATAGGAGGGGGGAGGGCGAGTCCTCTCGAAATTAGAAACCGAAATGACAAAGATCCTCCTCCCCCCAACACACTTCCATAAAATTAAAAAATCTAAAATGTTTAGTCTCCGGAGAGGCTTCTACAGCCAGCCATCCCCTCCCCCCACCCTTCCCACACCAACAAACGCAAAAAGCATTCCATTTTTCCGGTCTCCACCCCACCTCAAAACGAGTCACCACCCATCAGAATTTCAGCAACTTCCCGTAAACCCCCCCCCGTTCAGACCAGGACATTGAAACCTAAGGGGGAAGAGTGGGAGGGGGAGGGTGTCCCCACCTTTTTGGCCTACCCCACCAGTGCCTCAACCGTGGAAAATTAGAAAATAGGGCAAAATATAGGGATTTTACCACAAAAATATAGGGCGAAATATAGGGATACTTTATTCATGTCACAAACGAGCTTCTAGCAACAAGGCATGGTTTTTCATGTACACTGGTTTTACGGAGCCAGGAAACTAAGGCACAACAAAACGTAAACCAGGTTTTTTCAGGTATTTTCAGAATTCGTAAAATTCCCGGTTACATACAGTTTTTCGACAAGTTATAAAATTTCAGCAAAATTAGCGGTCACAACGAAAATTTAAAGTTTTTGAAATTTTCCGAAAATTCCAAAAATTTCCTTCCACAACAAATCAGGGATGTACCTGGTCCCGGTGGTCATGCCCCGGTCTCGAGCTCCCGGTCGGGCCAAAATTTAGTGACATCTTTTAATGTATATAATATGTCGGACATATATATTTTGACCAAAATTTTTAAATTTCGAACGACAAAAATTCGGTAAATTACATACATTAGATTAGAATTACACATAGATGTACACATTAGAAATCGTAAGATTTCTCACGGATTTGAAGGAAAAAACAGGAGCGTCTGTATTTTTCATTGCATTGCGTTTGTTTTCTTCAATCACAAAATCTGAATTTTTCAAAAAATTTGAATTTGGACCACAAATTTCAGGCCTTGAACCAATCACGGCCAGGATAAGATCCCAGCCCCAAATCTGGTGCGTATCTCTGCTTAAAATTGCAGCTAAAAATACAGCTCAAATGCGTTCAAATTCGGCCATTTTACCAGTACCGGAGCAGGGGAAGTATTGGGAAAAATCTAGGCAATTTCAAAAACTAATTTAAAAAGCAAAAAACAACTTTTCCTCAATTTTTTTCCGGAAAAAACTAATCCTGTATGAAATTTTCAAAGAATGGCGACTTTTGGAAACTGTTAGCAAAAAAACAAGAAATTCTGTTAACAAAAGTGTACATACGTAAATCGTTGAAAACAGGTAAATCATTTCAACGAGGTTGTCATTGTACATACGCAGCGTCAGTGACAGCACGTATATACTTTCAGTAGTAGCTCGATCTGGGCGAAGCGATTTTGATATTCGCAGACTGAAATTGAAAAATTTCAAAAATTTTGGCCGCAGAAACGTATTCCTAATTTTCCATGGATCTAGGTTTGGTTTAACACTTGTCGGAACACATGTCCGACTCGGAATTGCATACCACATTTGAATGAATTAAGTGGAGACATTTAGTTACTAAAGGTTTAGGGCATCCACGAGGCCTATAAAATCGAGAGCACTGCCCCCACCGTAAGTTGCACATCGCCCGAAAGCCCAAGACTTGCTGCTTCTGTTGCTACAAACCACTTAGGCAGCTGTAGCATATTATTTTGAAAAGATTTTAGTAAAATCAACAAAAACTGCCATCTTCTTAAATTTAAAATAGGTTTAAATTGAGTTAAAGTTAAATTTAATATGTAACTAATAAAATTTCAAATTAAATATAGAAAGCATAAACGAAAAGAGCTCTAATAAAAAGGTGCTTATATGCATCTGTATTAAAAAGACAATGCGCCGCAGGCAAAATTTTTTGAATATTTAAAAATTAACCTCAAGTGTTAACGCAAAAACGTTTACTTTTGCAAAGGTAGAAATTTAACAGTTTGTCCTAAAAATAGGAGAAAATAGGGCGATTTCACTCAATATAGGGAAAAATAGGGCGACTCCGAAAAAATAGGGAAAAAATAGGAATATAGGGATAGTTGAAGCCCTGCCCCACTCAAACCCTGTCCCCTCCCACTCGGCCCACAAAAATTTTCCGACGAAAGCCCTAAGAAGGAAAGAAACCCTCTCCACCACGCTCCCATAGTAACCCCCCAGGTGTAGGTGGGGGGGTGAGGGCAGAAAAAAATTTCACGACCTTCCCCCTGACTTTCGTTACGCTCCCCAGATTTTTGACCCAAAGGTGGTTGAAAATGGCCCCCTAAATCGCAAATTCTCGCGACCCCCCCCCCCAAATTAAAAACTTTCGCGACCCCCCCCCCTTGATTTTTGCTACCTCCCCCAGATTTTTGGCCCAAAGGTGGTCGAAAATGGCATAAAAAAACTTCACGTTCTTGCGACCTCCCCCTTAATGGTCTCATACCTTCGGTTGGAGTAGGCCACGGTTTTTTTCACTCTTCCCCAACAAATCGCCCCAGTCTCCAAGGAATTAGACTTAGATTAAAATTTACAAAAGACTTACAAAATCTAATCTGTACTCAAGGCGGTTTAACATTCGGTATCAAAACCTAAGGGGGAAGAGTGGGAGGCGGAGGGTGCTCCCACCTTTTTGGCCTACCCCACTCAAACCAAAAAGTGGAAAGGGGGAAGAGTGGGGGGGGGGTGGGCCCACCATAGTTTCCCTGGAACGTTGGGTCTGGGGGGGGGGGTAAATCTTGGATGGTTGATGGTCGACCCAAGAAATGTGATGGGGAAAACCCCCCCAACCCCCCCCCCCAGAATTCGGACCTCAGAAATTTCGAAAAATTGCCTAAAAATTCAAAATTTTCTGTATTTTAACACTTTTTTCGTCAAAACAAGGCTTGTTTCTATCTTTTTGGCGTTTTTGCACCGTTTTAAACATAGGTGTACCATGCTCAGTTTGCCCCCTGTGAGACCCCCCAAGGTTTTTTATTTAGGCCATAGCTAAGGCCATGGCCTAAATTTAGGAGGCGATGGCCTAAAGGATTTTAGCAGTTGAGGCCATTTGGCCTAAATTTTTTAATAAAACCCTACCCTTGTAGTAAAAAAGTGCAATTTTTCAAAAAATTTTGCGCCGTCGGCGCGTCTTTTTACGTATTTATACTTATGTATATAGGACTGTTGAAAATTTACTTTCTCTATTTGTACGTACTACGTATATATATACAAGAAATAAAAATGCTCCTCTGGAGCATGTAAAAAGTAATATGGGTGATTTTGAGGTTGCAAAATCAAGAGAGGACTAGTCTTTAAAATGCTTAATATGGGGCTAGGTTCAAAAATAGAAGAGGACTAGGTTGTGAGCGTATTAATATGGGCACAGCTTCGCCGAACAACCCATATTCGCGGTTTATACATGTAAATCATTATGCATATCCACACATGCTACATTTAGTTTAGATGTATACGTACGTATATATAGCAAGGTTCACAAAAAAAAAATCACCCCGAAAATTCACAAAAAAAATCACCCACCTAGACGGCTAACAACAAGCCGCAGCCAGAAAATTTTTTGCATGGTAATAGCCACAAGTCCCAACCCCAACATATGTAAGTTTGGCTGCCGAGGCTCAATTCCTCCGACTAGGGTGCCCAAAATAGTCGACCCACCCAAAATCGGACCCTCGGACAACTCCGGACCAAAATTGAAATTTTTGCTGGTACTCACTATGGACTTTGCGCAGGTACCCCATATTATGCATGTGACATGTCCTAACTCTAAGCTATCCAACCATATATTGGATTCCCTGCCAGGTCCTCTGGGTTCGCCACCGGTGGGTGATTTTTTTTGTGAACAAGTTCACAAAAGAAAAATCACTATCAACTTTTTGTGAAATGCCTCTGGGGCAACCGCTAGGGTAAAACTAATGCCAAATTCGAGCTCAGCCACCCGGAAAACCTATATAGAGCATGTTTTAGGTACCTCAACCCCCTTCTGACAGACTGTCCGGCCGATGGACCCGGCCCGGACCCTCCGGACCCAGGGGGTGGTCAGGATCACCTATCTGGGCAAACGCTACCTGAAAACTAATGCCAAATTTGAATTCTACGCACCGAAAAACCTATATAGGCGAGTTTTTAGGCTTCTGGGGCCTTGAAATAAAATTTTTGGTCAGTCACGTGACCCCGACCCAGGTCACGTGACCCTAGGCCAAGTCACGTGACCATTCCAGATTCGAAATTACTCCGCCAAATTGTTTGTTCTGTGCTTACTAGAGCAATAGAACACAAAATAAGTGGATTCCTAGCTTCCTGGTATCAATAATAAAGGTCAAGCACATTGGCCTGGGTAGCCACTTTGGACCCGGGGGCCGAGAACCAAAATTCGAAGTTCAGCCTGTGCAAAAAAACTTGGGGGTCCAAATTTTTTTACATAATAACACTATGGACTATGCTCTATTTATGCATGAAAAGAAAAATTTCCTAGCTATATCCTGAGATCAGATCCGGTGGTGATTTTTTTTTGTGAACGAGTGATTTTTTTTGTGAATTCGTTCACAAAAAAAAATCACAAAAATTTTTTATTACTCACGCTACACGAGGGCTACCGGCATGAAATTTGCACCATATGTAGAGGGGGTCACTACCGTTCCATACGTACCAAAAGTTTTTCGATCGGACTTCATTTGCGAAATTGCCAGCAAAAATTCGATTTTTGATTTTTTTTTGTGAACCTTGCTATATAACGCATAATCTACTGCAACGTATTCGATCTTGACTCGAACTTTTTACTCTTTTTAACTTTTAACTCTTTTAACTCTTTTAAATTTTTACGACTCTAAACGATTTATACTACCAGTGTACGCATTTTATCCATTTATACGGAAAATTTGTATTTCAAGAACAATTATATAATTTTAAGACTTTGATTTTCTATTTCCTCCTTGCACGAACCAATAGCTTTCGCATCATATCCTCAGATCTCTTCTCGTTGCTTGCTGCAGTTCAACACGACCAAATGATAATAAATTACGTATATATATATTCCTAGCTAGTCTAATAGTGTATGCAAACAACTATATCCAAAGAAACTTCTTAATTTTTTGACTGACATTGATTGATAGGTCTGTGTGCGACAAAAGCTGCGACGAAACGTGAAATCCCGCGAATATGGGTTGTTCGGCGAAGCTGTGCCCATATTAATACGCTCACAACCTAGTCCTCTTCTATTTTTGAACCTAGCCCCATATTAAGCATTTTAAAGACTAGTCCTCTCTTGATTTTGCAACCTCAAAATCACCCATATTACTTTTTACATGCTCCAGAGGAGCATTTTTATTTCTTGTCCTTCTATCATTTTAAAGGATTCCTTTCCAGCAATGCGGTAATGAATACGAGGAGCTTGAACAGTGCCGTAGATCGAGCAGAATAGTGATTATATAAATATAAGTGCCACTGAATTCTCACCTCCGCCCCAAGCTTCGGCCGCTGCAACCTCTATTTGAGGGTGGTATAAGGAGAAAACATTTTCGCCTCGGCAAAGACTTCGACAGTATGCCCATCGTGTTCAGCGACACGGATTTACTGTTGGGTACCGCCAGAGGGCCGACAAAAGCTGTTTTAGTGGGTTTGGCCAGTGGTCACTGAGCCCCATAGGCCACAGTGACTACTGGTCACTTCCTCGATTTCGGCATTTCCCCATGCCAAATAACCTTTGTATGCAAAATTTCAGCCTTCTAGCCGTCTCCAGTAGCTTGAACCAGGAACTGGTTCAATTTTGAACCAGTTGAACCAGATCTGGCCAGCCATGGGTCGGACCACCAAAAGAGAAGAAAAAGGGGAGGAGGAAGAGGAAGGGAGGAGGGGAAAAGTAACACCACCAGTGAATTCCCCATGCCCAATAACCTTTGTATGAAAAATTTCAGCCTTCCAGCTGTCTCCAGTAGCTTGAACCAGGAACTGGTTCAATTTTGAACCAGTTGAACCAGATCTGGCCAGCCATGGGTTGGATCACCAAAGTAACACCACCAGTGAATTCCCCATGCCCAATAACCTTTGTATGCAAAATTTCAGCCTTCCAACTGTCTCCAGTAGCTTGAACCAGGAACTGGTTCAATTTTGAACCAGTTGGACCAGATCTGGCCAGCCATGGGTCGGATCACCAAAGTAACACCACCAGTGAATTCCCCAAGCCCAATAACCTTTGTATGCAAAATTTCAGCCTTCCAGCTATCTCCAGTAGCTTGAACCAGGAACTGGTTCAATTTTGAACCAGTTGAACCAGATCTGGCCAGCCATGGGTCGGATCACCAAAGTAACACCACCAGTGAATTCCCCATGCCCAATAACCTTTGTATGCAAAATTTCAGCCTTCCAGCTATCTCCAGTAGCTTGAACCAGGAACTGGTTCAATTTTGAACCAGTTGAACCAGGCGAGATACGGTGTCGGCACTATGCTCATCGTGTTCAACGACCCCGATTTACTATATATGGGTACCACCAGAGGGCCGAAAAACGCCATTTTTAGTGACTTTTAGGCCATTTCTAGTAAAAGTGGGACTTAGAAACTTTTCGCCCAAACAGGCCAAAAAATGCAAAGTTTGAGCCCATCTCCTGAAAGCTAGGGAGCAAAATTAAAAAATCCCCCTCGTAACTTTATGCACCCCTACTGGTAATTTTCAACAAAAGATACTAGACCTCTCCAACTTCTACCCAGTTCTAGAAAAGTGTGACCAAAATTTGCGAAAAATAGCGAAAGTCCGACTTTGGGACCTTGGCACAGAGCCAAAATTGGCCAGGTGCCAAAATGACCAAAAAAAGGTAGCATGGGGGGATCCTGTCTACCAACATATAATAGTAGTATGGTGCCAAAATGCCCACATCGTTCCAACACTTCGCCGTAAAATGCATTTCCAATAAGCGTTATTTACTCAGAAAAAAAACAAACGCACGGTAACTATCGCCTAGTGCAAAAATTCGAAGTTTCGAATTCGAACCAAACGTATGGTGGTACTTGTAGTACTACTCGAGTTGTTTACGATGGTAACCTTTTTACCACTCCCGGGCCTCTAATTAGCTGGCACCAGGCCAACACGGTCTCCCGGGGGCCGCGCAAACGCCTTTATACCCATATTATGTTATATTATATAACTTATATATATACAAGTAACAAAAATGCTCCGCACAAAAGAGGATAATATGTGTGTGTTGGCTGTATCGCATATATATATATCCTTTAAATATCCTTTAAATATATAATAAATATAAATAGGTATATATATATCCTTTAAATTCCGGTAGAAGAGGTAAAGACAAAAGTTTCATGGGCACGTGACGTTATTTGGCACAGCAAATATTGGTGGATGGTTCCATGTCAAAAGTTGCTCAGCTCACTTAGGGCTTTCATTTGATACCAAATTTGACCACTTTTGAAAACTTTCATTTTTGACCGAAAATCGCCTAAGTCCCCACCCCACCCCACCACAGCACTCTACAGCCACTTGAGCATAAAGTTCTATGACAAAAGTTACTCAGCTCGCTTAGGGTCTTCGATTTGGTACCAAATTTGACCACTTTTTGAAAACTTTCATTTTTGACCGAAAATCTGCCTAAGTCCCCACCCCACCCCACCACAGCACTCTACAGCCACTTTGAGCACGCAGTTCTATGAACAAACGTTGCTCAGCTCGCTTAGGGCTTTCATTTGGTATATATAGGCTGTCGGGTCTCTGCCTATGATTGAGGCGTTTAGAGAATATTTGAGAATACATTCAGATACATAGACGATGATATAACCCATGGCAGATGATCAAAATGTTCGAAATTAAACTATAAATACATTTATCCTGCTGAATTAGTACAATAAAGTGTTCGAATGAAAGTGATAGAGCAATGTACTAGACTTAGATATTTGCATAAACTATAATTTGTTCCACACCAAGGTGTATGATAAACGTGACGATTTTAACTCGCATGAACCGGTTGTTCGATCCGACTCGCAAATATTTCGAAATCAGTTTTCAATAATATGATAGATAACCAAATATGCAGAATAGCTGTCATATGTTCGTGCAAACAGTATTATGAACAACTAATATCATTAAAACAAGCTTATTAGAAAGGGTATTCACAATAAACTGTTCAAAACAGTATTAAAATAGCTTTCAATACAAAAAAGTTGGATGCAGTACAAAATTGATACAACGGACATTCACCTATTACTTTCCAAAAACCCAGTTAGAATAAAGATCAGACCACTGATGCAATTTAGTGCCGCATGGCACTCGATGTAATTACTGGCCACAGGCCTGATATAAATTCAATAGGCCATATGGCCATAGATGCAATTTGGCTTCGACCTCCACCGATAAGTAAGTACCGACTATCAAAAACCTCTGTGCAATCTGGCTTTCCACCGATATAATTATGTGCCGCCTGGCACTCGATGAAGTTACTGGCCAGAGCCACAGATATAATTATATTAGCGAAAGAATGGAAATGTTTTTGTTTTGTGTTTTGTTTTTACTTGCATGCATACAATAAACAACACGTGTGTATGGACCACGGGGCAGAAACGCTTTTCAATACCTTTTTACTCCGGGGGCTCAAAAGACCTAAAGCTAAAATAGTATGTTCATATGCCACTGACGACGCCCGCCGAATACTAGTATCAGTCTGTGCAGATGGTCAGCGAGTGAATGCACCTAACTCGTATGAATGTGTCTGTAGCACATTATCGTATTGAGTACCATTGACTTAATATACAGTTTAATACATAAACGTTAAGACTTGCCTGAAGCGTCCATACATGACATAAATACGGGATACATAAACTCCTAGAAAACACCTATCTACGAATCTCTCTCCTTCTTTATGATCATGATTAATTCGTGGTAAGCCATAGATTCGGTCCGAATCTGAGCTGCTGGAGATTGGTGACGCCAGTGGTCTGTAAGAGGGCACATGGCTGCTGCAGTCTGGCGATTCTGGGTACTTACCAGAGCTCCGTTTCTTCATTCCTGACCGACTGATTCCCCGGCCGGCCTTGCGGCGCCACTGGAGCCGGGTGCTGTTGTGGCTTTCCGCGCGGCGGCAGCTCCAACGTGCTCAGCATGACTTCCGCCGTTCCACTCTGAGAATCTTCCTTCTACGCGAAAACACTCTCTGGGTTTCTTTTTTTCCGCACGGCGGCTGTCCATCCACGGTGGCGTGAGCTTCCGGTCACTTCGGCGAATCCAGATCCACAAGATGCTGTTGTCCTATAGCTGGAGACTCTGGCCAGCAGTAACTTCTACCGATGCTCGCTCCTGAGAGCCCGCCGACCACCAAAATTCAGCTTGACCTCACCTTCCAGGATATCTGTACCAATGATGCACTAGGCTGGACAACTCGTCCAGTATCCGCATTCCGAACCGTTTCTGGACCCGCCGATTTGTACAAGGCAGTACACTAGCGCTTTGAACCGTACTAGGCTACCACTAGCTTTAGCAGCTACCTGCCTGATTTTACCATTCACCGGAGGTACTCGTTGCGGCACTGCGGTTGACAGGATGCTACTGTTGGCACTAGTGTCCAACAATGCCTTCAGCTCGTGGTTCTCAGCCTTAATCTTCACATAGATGTCCGCCCCAACTCAGGAAGGCTAATTCTCTCAAACTCAGTTCCAGTGTTCCCAAAAGGACGCCAGTCCTCCATTAGCTGTGGTAGTCGTGCAAGGTCTTCGTCCATTAAGAAGTCGACACACCTATCCAACCTGAACTTATCGTAATTACGAATCTCCAGGCGACATCCATCTGCTTAATCTCGCTTAACAAGTCTCAGATCAACTTGATAGATTTGCTCCGTAACAGACTTCAAGGGCCTAGGCGACTGTTTTGATTTGATAGTTAGCATGGCATCAAAACGTCTTAAATTACGATATTTAAGTTAAGATGTAAACTTGAGATTCAAGAAAATAAGGCGATCATAATCAAGCCGACCCTAGAAGAGGAGCTCGCGAGTCTGTATTCGGCACCGTTACTAGGTCTCACAGAGGCTGGCCCGACCAGTTTTAAATTCAAAATGTATAATATAAACACACGTAAATTTGATCTTTCTACTGGATCCCTCTGACGATAGTTTCGGTACCTAGTCCCAATTTTCTATTATCTTAGGTTATAAATGTTTTGAATCTAAGGGATTAGGGCCGAAAGATTCAATACATTTATAACCTCGAGTAATACCTAAATTCGAAATTTTCTACAATAATGCAACCAAAATTATGCATCCCTTATCAAAAATCCCATCTAAAAACCTGTTACCCAATGTGTTGTTCGGTTTTACGCTCTTAGAAAATTGGAATTTCGAATTACTATCTTTGAATCTGATATTTAAATTTAAATTTAATTTAAGTTAATTAACCTATCCGATTGCTTTTATTCCGTTTGAGAGATCTATTTAGAGCTACGATTACTTTTAATTTTAATTTTACTTTCATTCTGTTTCTTCGATTAACTAAAGGTTTTGATTATATTAATTTTCCGAATATAATTTTATTCCGGTTGATTACCATTTACGATTACAATTAATTTTAATTTTGCTTTATTTGATTCGATTCTATTTTTCAGTTAGCTAATAGATTTGATTTGATTGGATATGGCAGGACAACCCCCGACAAAAATACCTAATGCCTCCACCAGGTATACACTCTTCGAGTAAATAAATATTATCTTGTTCCTTTTGGTTACAGCTATTTTATTTCTTAGTTTATTAGAGACACCCATTTCGATATGTTCTTTCTTCCTTTGATTTGAACCACAGAGACCCTGTTAGCGAAGGGTTAATTAACATGGGCACATCAACTGTTCATCGTCCTGCTGCATCAAGAACAGACCAAGAGGCTTGTAGTTGGGTATTTCTGACGAAGCACTGTCAGCATCGTCATCAAGGGCATCGGCTTCAGTTTTTGCTGAGAACCAATGACACCTCCGCTGTGTCCACGGTATCCACCTGGAGATCCTTCTAGTTGGACCTGCGACCTCTGCACTTCCTGGGAAACTAGAAGGAGTGGACCGGAAGAGTCGTTCCAGTTCCATTCCTTAAAAAATTTCCTCCGCATTGTCTACCGGGCTATTCTCAGGGTCGAAACTCTGTCGGATACCCAGGCTGTATTCGCCTACGTTGCAGTTCCTGCAGGTGGATGGTGGATACGGTTCGGGGAACGGTAACCTCTCCCGTGGAATTGGATTCCGGACCACTAAGAATTCTCTGGATCAGTCGCCGGTTCTGTTGGCTGAGCTCTTTTACCTGCTGAGTGCTGAGCCAAATGGGCATTGTCACTGGCCATAGGTGGGGGTTCTGTTGTGTTGCAAGAAAAATTTTGATCACTTTGGCCAAAGTCTATCTGACCTTACCTGACCTTACGGAGCTTACTCTCTCAGACCGCTTCCGTCTTGTCGCATCCCGCTGGAAATGTTTCGAATTCCTAGAAGCGAATCCGGGAGGTCTTAGCCTGTTTCGGTCATTCATTCACGGACGACACCTAGCCTGCATGTGACCAACTCTCTCACAGTAACAATATTTAGGACAGCGTTCAGTGGACCGGGAACGCTGGTCTAGAAATTGCTTACCCGTAATTTAATTGATAGTCCTATTTTTATCCATAGTTTTTGTTTGTTTGTTATCACCGATCTTGATAGCTTGCTGCAATTTCACCAAGGTTTGTTCCATTAATTTAATTTAATTTAATTTATTTAGAACGGAATGAATCAGGTCTCACTGAGGCTGGCCCGACCAGTAAATATCGCAAATAGTGAGAAGTGTGATCATATAATTCTCATTTACTGGATCCCTCTGATGATGACTCGTTCCGGTCCTATCCCACTCTGGCTATAAGACCCGTTAATTATTTTCAGTATACCTACTCACCCTAAATGTTTAATTCTGCCATCCTAATTGTCACAATCTAGTCAGAGTCTAAGGGATAAGGGCCGAAAGACTCTGAACATTTCTAATTAATTTCAACTGCTGAATTTAGTAGACCCTCAATCCCATTCACCTATTACTTGTCAACTGCACCTTACGAATTCCTATATTTCAGTTTGCGGCCTTCTGTATTTCAATAAAGTTCTCTACCTGATCGCGAACTTTCCACATATCTGCCTCTGCATTTAGTGAACAGTTAACGTTGGCATATAATACTATCTACCCTTAATTAGTCTTCTTGTTTATGGAAGTAGTACTATCACTGCGCAAATTATTCAACCCTCCTTCTTTTGTTCCATTAATTTAAACCGCGATTTAAACTTAAATGGCTCGGTTATAGCACTCACAGTTACAGGTTTGTCAACTGTCCTTCCCTAGACTACGTAATATACACTCCTGCTCGTGTGATTTAGTGACAGCATCCTCAAACGAGGATGGTCTGTGGTTCATGACAAGTTGTCTTAATTTGGGGGTTAGTCCGTTCACAAACACATCTTTCATCAAGAGTTCACGTACTGCAGTCTTGATTTCAGGGTACGCTTTTAAAGCTATCTTTTGAATTTCCCTTGCAAACTCGTAAACTTTTTCATCTCCTTTTTGTTTACGACTGTTAAGGTCAGAGACGTGAACGTTTGTGACTTCAACTGGGCATAAGCTTTCAGTTAACGTCTCCTTTACTTGTTCCCAACTTGCCTGTATACGTGCATGGAGATCATCCCTTTGGTCGGCCGCGTAACCACGCAAACACGCGGGAGGTAAAGTGCTTTTTCTGGCGCATACCAACCACTAGCAGCATCTATGCGCTCAAACATGCTGAACCAAGTCCTGAAATCCTCCTTTAGGTTACCTTCGTAGACAAGTATTTCCTTTACCTGAAATGGGCGGGAGCGGCTGGGTTCGGGGAAGGGGTTTGGTGGCTCATGACCAGAAACGCGTGGGTCCAGTTGGCGGAGGACTGAATTATCGGATGGTGGCTCGTGTCCGGGTTTAGCAGGAGAGTGCCCGACCGGTATTTTAGAATGGCTCCAATTCCCTTCGTTAATGTCTTCAAAATTAAATTTAACTAAGATATCCAAGGCAAGGTCTCCGTGTCCTATCAAGGCTTCAAATGAAAATAAAACAGGCGTAAACCAAGGGGCAGCAACAGATAGGCGCAAATTACCTGGGTACACATTCCATACCAACAAAAAACCAAAGAGGGTATGCTGTAGATAAATTAAACCAAAGAAGTTGAACCAACCAAAATGAAATTAAGCATACACCAATAAGCGGAAATCAATTATAATTAACCATACCAAAAAACCTGAACCAGAGAAAACTGAAAATATAAATGGTGCAAAGTGACAAGCAGTGGGGGCAAAAAACAGCGCAGAAA
>JASAND010011894.1:0-14667 GCA_030248195.1 Trissonchulus latispiculum
GAAATATTTGTAGTTGTATTTGTGGTTTAGTTGTGTGAGTTTAGGTTACTTTGAAAAATTGCTATCTTTCGGACAAACTAAAATCTTGAATTTTTCTTATTATGGATCTTTAAGTTAGGTTTGTTTAGGGTTTACTTAGGATTGTTTGTTGTGTTGAAATTTGTTTTCTTTCAAACTACCATTTCGGTAATGCAATTCATTGATGCTAAGGGCATTTATGCCAAGGTCCAAGAGTTGAGTTAGAATGGATTGTACTGATTCGGTAGTTTCTGTTCTGCTCTTTATATCTGTTGAATCTGTGAATCTGTACTAATTTGTAACTGTTTTTGAATTTTGTACTGTTAGCGTTAAGCTATATTTACCTTATAAGATGCACTGTTTAATGCCATGTAATAAGATCCATTGTCAACCTATATTTGTCTTCTTTTTTTTCATTGTTGTAAAGGTAAATCTGCCGTATTTACTCTTTTGAAATCGTTGTAAAGGTAACTTGCATTGTTTTTGACTGTGTATAGGATAATATGTAGTATCTTAAACTTGTAAAGCAGTGAATTTTTTGTATTGTTAGGATCCTATATAAGTATTTTGTAAGTGTGACTGATTTGTGTGTGATGTGGATTTGTGTGATTGTGTGGATTTATTTAATAGTTGTCTTTAGGGTACTTCTTTTTCTATTGTGGGAACTTTCTCTTAGTGAACTTACGTTTATTCTTGATTCTTTCTAAATTGGATTACAGTTAGTCTAATATTGCTATCAAGTTTACGTTCAATGTGAAACATCTACCCCTACGTTTCGAGGTTACTTGTATTTTGACTACCAATAGCTACCAAATCTTTCTTTCTTTGAAGTTCTTTCTTTTACTCTTATGTGGGCATCTGAATGGCGCACCGCACGGTGTTGCACGGTTTAGGTCCGCTCATACGGAGTTGGAAATGGGACTTTACTTTACTTTACTTTCTATTCTTTACTCGAATTACGGTAGCACTCTCGTTATCTTGGAATTTTATCAGGCGCTAAAATTATTTCCAGGGGGATGATGTTAAAAACCTACTTTACTGACTGTTAATCCACCCTAAATTACTTTACTAATCTTTCGTGAATGATCAATGTAATCGTCATAAACAGCAACCATTAGCGACAACATGTAGCTCGTATGCATATCTAATCAGTATTGTGGTGATTTCGATAGTGAACAGTCGGGCCGATTGGCCATACTTTGTATTGATTTGCCTTACGCATTATTTGCCTTTATTAAAATCCATGTAAGTTCATTTAGTAAATCATGTCTCCATTTATTGCTATTTAAGGCATCTTAGTTAGGGCCTTTTACTTTTCTTGCTAGGTAGGCCTAGCCAGAGAACCTGCATCGTTTCGCCATTTAAGTACCGGTTTGGTACCTGACAGTAAACCGGTAGTTAACACGCGGGTCACAAAATAGTGGCACACTTCCAATTCTAGACTAATACCTACTTAACGACTAAGGTACAACGCCGTGTCTGCCTATATCTAAAAACCTGAGCAGTTATCTGTTGCCATTACAGAGTTTGCTGTTGTTAAACAGACTGTCAGTTTTAGCATCTACTAAACGTTTTCTTACGTGAGAGCCAGCACGCACAGCCACAGCTGTTTTAAACTTTACAAATGAAGCTGTGAGAAAGGATTGACACAGGGCTACAAGACAACCAGTTTGCTAAATAGAGCCCTAATATAATGTAGGTTGGGTACCTAGCGTTTTTCTTTCATTTTCTCCTCATTACTCTGGTTTACCAATTTCTTTGCTAAATCCTCACAAATTCCACCCCTCCATTTCTCTTTCAAAATTTTATTGGTTTTACAATTTCATTTTGATCAATTATATTGTTATGTCTTTCCGCCCCCCCATTTTTCATGGGTAGGTCGGTTGCTCGATTGCTATTTCCTCTCTGTTTCCAACGTTTACTTTTTCTGTCCCGTGAGGTACATTGGCTCTGGTCCCGTCCTTCACCTGTGTAAATGGTTACTTAGTCTGTAAGTTGATGAATGCGTCGATTTTGTTATCGGCAATGCTTTTGAGCTTTACACAAAAGCTGCCAGTTCAACTAAAAAAACTCGGGATACAAGCAGTTGAGTGCTCAAAGTCCCCCCACTGTCTGTTGACACTTTATCTGAGCTTTCCCCTAAATTAAATTCATACATGTACCATTCGTGGCGATTGTCAATTTCGTTGGGAGTGAACACATTTTGTATGACCGCGACCGCCCCGCACCCGCACCCTTTGGTGACCGCGACCGCCCGCAAACAGCCCGTAGCCTTCGTGGAATTTGTCTGATCACACTGACCACAGTGTGAAAAGTTAACTTTGAACTGATTCTATCGCTGAAATAAGCTAACTTCTGATTCTTGAGGCTCATTTAATCATTTTCGAGCTATCGAATAAGCATAATCAATAATCAGCTAAAGTCTGACCAAAAAATGTAGGGAGCGAAATTGTCTTGTTTATACTGAATTACCGGTACATTTTTGCTGCAGCAATGTATATATTTTCTGAACCGTCATGGCATGAACTTTCTTTTTGGTTGAAAAAAATTTTTTAAAAAATTAAAATTCATCAAAAGAAGCCGATTTTTTAAGTTTTGAAAGATCAGTAGAAGCCAGGAACTAGCCGTTCGGTGGAAAATTAGCCCTTGTCCCAGACATTTTGAATTCCGAATATTAGCTCATTTCGTCAAAAATTGCGATAGTTATTCAATTTTTTCGATTTTCAAAATCCTTTGATCTTTGCCGCTTTTCCAACTTTGACTGGCCATTACTCGCGACTCACTCAATGCAAAAATTTTTGTTCTGCCTGGAGGCAGAACTATTTACACGGAAAATGGATAGCAATTACACTGTGAAGCTATTCTCAATTCAAGTTTTCCCTATCTTCAACATTGGCCTCGTATACTGTTGAGCTCGTTTTTTTCAACCAAAGGGGGCCTGGTATATATGTAGTAATGGCGAATTTTGACGCTTTGGATTAATTTTAATTCTTAATTTTTGTGTGCCTGTGTTAATACATATTACGTCTCGTTATTTATCTTATATTTTATTGCCCGCCTACCATCTTCCCCCCCCCTTGAGCCAAAATTTGTATTCCACGGCTACTTTTATTGCCCCCCCCCCTTAAACTTCAATTCTGAATACAGTTTTGAAGAGTATCTAGTATTTATGCAAATGAGATCTGCGGATTTTGCGAACATTTGATAAGCAGCCGGCCAGCGGACTGGCTGTATCTTACAAATGCTGTGTATACGTTTTATATAGGAGAGGAACCAAAGATGAGTCACCTCCCAAAGTTCGTCACCAAACGTAAAGACGTTTCCTGCACAAAATATGAAAGATTTTATGACATTTATATCAGCTGATAGCTCGTGATTCAGCTGTCCAATGATATAAAAGTTTTCAATATCACGTGCTCACACTCTGAATTATAGCTGCAAGAAGCCAATAGGACTTTTTGCAACTTCTTATGTCCAGCAATTTTGGCACAATGTCCAATTTATCGTTTATTGAATTACTCAACGGATTTCGCAGATTTAAGCTTCCATGAATAGCTGACAATTTGTTATTTAAATAAACTAAGAAAATTGAAAAAGTTCCTCCCTCATGTTTAGAAAACAAAGACAACTTTTTCAAAGTACCGGATGTAACCTAAAGTGCGTCATCGTTAATTTTGTGTTAACTACCAGGTACAAAATTCCCAGTTTTCGCAAGCTCGCAGGAGCATTTTCAATCAAGAATCTTTGTCATTTCTGTATTAAAATGAACTGTGCTTGAGTTAAGCCCACAAACAGTAAAAAGTTCAAACGTTCACAGCTTCTTCAAAACTTAATATTTTGCAGAGAAATTAAGTTTATAGGTTATTTTTACTGCTTTCTTTCACTGCAGCAACATAAAAACAATATTTACAAGGTAAAATTGTGGTTAGATGCGGATGACGCGGTTTTCGGACTCCCCCGACGCACATTAAAAGACGTCTCCTAAACTGCGTCAACATCAAATTTAAACTATGAAATTATTCATAACTTCTACAATTTGGATTGAATTTGGTTCAGACGGCCAGAATGATTAAAGCAAATGTAAAATAACACCCATAAAAAGCTTCAATTCATACGGTTTGAGACTGAACTAGCTAAAAAAACTGTGATCCGAAAATGTGAAATTTGTTCCAAAAAAGTGACGCATCTTTGGGCCGTCTCCTATATTGTAATGGCTGACTGAAGCAAAAAGGAGATTGTTTGCCTCAATAAAATCATCACCTTATCAACTTGTCACATAAAATTTCCATGTAATGTGACAATAGCTGAAAACTAATTTAGTTAGGTACCCGACCCGGTCAGACCTATAGACACTAGAAAGCTAGCTCAGACGACGGTAAATTAGGATCCAAAGTAGTTACATTCAGATGTATTACTGACTTATATACAAAAACCAGCAGGTAGTACTGACCATCACTGATGTATATACTGCAGAATTGGGAAAATTAATTTAGAAACTGATTCGGCCAAAAATACTGTTAAAAACCTATTTCGTTTTTTGTACAGAACATATTCCGTTGAGCTGTGGTTCATCGTTTTGACTAACTTTTACAATTAAAATTATTTGCGTTTAGCTTGAAAATCAAATCAAAATCAATTTTGTATGGTAAACCTGAAAACAGGAGCTGGTTCCAAAAGTGGCTAAATAATCGGTTGTAATTTTGCAAAAAATGTCAGATCAGAATTTATGAAGAGAAGAGCACCTATACAACTGCTTGACGGAGTGAGAACCAAAGTCCGGTGCGGCTGTGTCTGGATGATTAATGTTTGCTTTTCAATAAATTATTGAATTTTAAGTCTCGGTTGCAGAACCTCACCCCTTTTAGGGGTCTACTTGTTTAATTGGATTTTCAGGACCGCTTACGTGTCAGCTTTCATGTGATATATGTGGTTTTTCAAAATTTGAAAATCGATTTTTTCGAAAAATACCACTTTTTGACCCAAAATTTCGACAATGCGAATCCAGCAAAAGTGGGCAAAAATAACGTTATCATAAAGTTTAATCTGAGCTGAATCCAACGATATAAAGTTTTGTGGCTACGGCTTAAATTGCCCCAGCAACGAATTTTTAAACAATATACCTTTTTCAGCTGGTTTTCGCTAGTTTACACTGGTTCAGGCAAATCAAGGCGGCAACATCAAAGGGAGCCAAAAACCAGCTGACAAAGGGATATTGTTTAAAAAATCGTTGCTGGGGCAATTTAAACCGTAGCCACGAAAACTTTATATCGTTGGATTCAACTCAGATTAAACCTTATGATAATGTTGTTTTTGCCCACTTTTGCTGGATTCGCATTGTCGAAATTTTGGGTCAAAAAGTGGTATTTTTCGAAAAAATCGATTTTCAAATTTTGAAAAACCACATATATCACATGAAAGCTGACACGTAAGCGGTCCTGAAAATCCAATTAAAAAATTTTTGCATTGAGTGAGTCGCGAGTAATGGCCAGTCAAAGTTGGAAAAGCGGCAAAGATCAAAGGATTTTTAAAATCGAAAAAATTGAATAACTATCGCAATTTTTTGACGAAATGAGCTAATATTCGGGATTCAAAATGTCTGGGACAAGGGCTAATTTTCCACCGAACGGCTAGTTCCTGGTTTCTACTGATCTTTCAAAACTTAAAAAATCGGCTTCTTTTGATGAATTTTAATTTTTTAAAAAATTTTTTTCAACCAAAAGAAAGTTCATGCCATGACGGTTCAGAAAATATATACATTGCTGCAGCAAAAATGTACCGGTAATTCAGTATAAACAAAACAATTTCGCTCCCTACATTTTTTGGTCAGACTTTAGTATAATCAATGCCTCTGGAAAATGTTTACTTCAGTTTGCAAAAAATCTGAAAAATTTCACTTCTTCAAAAATCCGTTATTAAGCTACGTTTCGAACCCCAAACATACTTACTTTCGAAATGCAAACTGTGTGGGCTGGCGCGAAAGCGTCTTCTAAAATGTCACTACTGTTTGGGAACGAATTCAAACGTGATTTGACTGTGCCTGGGTGGCTCAATCGGTAGAGCGTTGGCCTAGATCGCCAAAGGCTGTGGGTTCGATACCCACCTTAGGTCCGAATTTTTCAGGTCGAAGGTGCTGTATTGATAATCTCAGTTTCGGTTGGTCTTTCATTAGTTTCATGGTATTCAATAAAAAGAGGAAATGTTAAGCTCTATTTTGATATAAAGATGGCTTTTTAACTCAAAGTAATGAATGTAATCATGGTTCAAAGTTGATGTCTCTCCAAAAGGAATCACCACCTTAAAGACACATGAAATCACTGGAGTTGCAACCAGCACATTCCAAGCTTCACAGTTGACTAAACTGCAGTCTTTCCAAATTTGCTGCAATTATCAATGCCGGAAGCGTTCATTCATGATGTGGAGGAACGGGATACAAAACTACTTTCATGAAGTAGCAAAAATGGATTGATTGCAGTCTCGTTAGGAGACATGCAGTTTTTATAAAAATTAATATTAAAAGCCTATAAACAGGTCTTAGAAGGTAAATTTAGGAAAAATTTGTGGTTGTTGCGCTCACAGAATTGTGTCCACACCCGTATGGGCCAGCGGGTACCCGCGGTTAACCACGCCCGCAGCCAAATCTGGCACAACGTCTCTGAAAGATATTCCTTAATAGCAGTCCGCCACTTAGTTTTTGAGCCACTTTTCGATGTTTTGGTGTTGTGTGACCCAGTTAAAGTACATGGGACAGACAATAGTGCATTATTAGAGCATAAAACTCTTTAAATAAAATTAAAATTATAAGATGAGTAAATGCTTGGTTGATGTAAAAATTTTTACTTAATAAAAATAAATGATGAATTTCCTGTTTATCGGTAACATCAAGAGTACATAATAGATAAGAGTGTGACAGCTGGCAGGCTCTCTGTTATCAGCTCTCGAGCCATGCTCTGCACGCTAACATCCCATTCACCCGCAATTGAGTACCTAATGGACCCCCCCGCAAATCAGTAAGTCCAGTACGCATTTACGTATTCTCACCCTTTTCTACAGGAAGGCACCCCCCCCGCATATGTGACCTATCATTCGACCCCCTCCCCCGCAAAACAAACCCATCACTTTTTCAACAAACGAATGATAGGTCACATTTGCGGAGGGGTGGCTTACGGTAGAAAAAGTGAACATACGCAATTGTGAACATACTGATAACACAGAGCCTGCCAGCTGTCATACTCTTATCTATTATGTACTCTTGGTGACATTTACCTAGTAAACCTTTAGGTTAATGAGCAGACACTCTTTAGCGAACGAAAGCCTGCATTTAGTGCAGAGACTCGGGGGAGTTCCGCTTTAAAGTTGCAGCGGAAGCAGGCATTAGAAAAATTGATAAGCCTGATACGGTAGTTCAGCTGAAGATCCTGTAGTGTAACGATAGCATGCTTAACTGATCCGCCGGCTCGGTCAACTGCTTAGTTCTAATTCTGAGTGAAAAGTTGAACTTTCCGCTTTCCTTATCTCTCCCAGGTCATGGTTTCAAGGGTACACTGCTCCTGAAGCCTGAAATTTTAAGGGTACATGTTAGTGTAAAAGTTTCATATTCCTATATATATTCCGTACTCTTGGCAAAACCCATACCCGCCAGAACATTCTTTTTCATTTCAAGCTAGTTTTACACATAAGCTTTAGGGAGGGTCTGTACCCAATAAACTATTCCCAACAGGATCAAGTCATTTTTTCTGGTTTGAAGTACTGACAAAATGGTTTTACTCTCATGTCAAACGTACTGACTTAATGTTTTATCGTGCATGGTGTTGCTGATCTGAGTTGGCTTATTTATTCTAGCTTTATTGGTTCGTTCAGAATATATATACTTCCTCTACTTGATAACATTTGTATGGTTCTCCTTGGCCAACTTATATATTGTTAAGGTTGACCCTACTCCCAACCTGATTATAGATCCAACTGGCGTGGGGAGTATCGAAAAAATTAGTAAGTTTTCAGTGTAACTGCTGTCCACTGTAACTGCAGTCGTTAATTATTTCGGTCACCGGATCGGGTCTAAAACTGGAACGATTTGGGACGGGAACTGAAGCTTTAACAAAGAAACTATTTTGATAGCCGCCTGAAATTAATTCATAGAGAATTTGATTTTCCATATTTGCATATGAATTAGTTCTTTTCTGTTTATACCATTGACAAAATACTTAAACTGGATGTAAGCTTAAACGAAAACTTGATACGTGACGATGGTTGGCTGCGAAAAAGAATCAGATACGTTAAAGATTTGGCTGCCGTTGCTGCAAATCCAGTTCAAGGTCCCTCGTATCCTTTGGCCAGTCTTTACGTGGGCGATCTCCATCCCGAAGTGTCTGAAGCAATGCTGTTTGAGAAGTTTTCATCAGCTGGTCCAGTTTTATCCATTCCGTTTGCTGTGATGCCATAACGCGGCGATCTTTGGGCTATGCATACGTCAATTTTCAACAGCCGGCAGATGTCAATCTCTTTAAAAACGCACGATGGGGAGACTGAGATCGTGATACTCCAGTGCTCGTGGATGAAGTGGATCGATCAAAGAACAGCAGACGGAACAACTGGTCTGCAATGCTTGAAACAAGAATCAAAGCTAAGCTTTACCTTTTCTTGATTAATTAAGTTAAGTTTCTTACACTGGCAGATTTTCCTACTATTCTATTTGAGTGCTCGGCTTTCCCTCCCTCCCTCCTTTCTTCGCTTCTACTTCTTTTTTCTTCTGATTCATCCTTTTTTAATTCCCCACCCACCGAGCGGGTACATAGATTTCCGCCATCCTAGTCACTATTGATATGCGGGGGGCAATTGTTATCAGTATATGATTTCGATTGCCTTGAGTGTGACTGCGATCATTTTAGCGTCGAGCTAAGGGGTCAATAACCGCACGTCAGATCTGCTTGGGGGTCATGTTTTCTGTCCGTGACCTTCGTCTCTCCGCCTCTAGTCTGCCGTTTAGTTCAGCGGACCGCGGGGAGCAGCACAAAAAAGGTCTCTGTGAGTACCTAAACTGTGCTAGGCACCACGATAAAAAAAAAAAAAAAACGAAAACTTGATCGTAGGACGCGCATAACGAAAACGCGAAGAAAAGAATTAGAATAGGTGGAACGGACAAAGTTTTTACCTCAAATTTTATTGAACAGTCGCATATGAAGGCTTTTGGAGTAGTGTTGGGCGTTGTCCGAATTTTTCGTCGGCCAGGCCAATTGGCTTGGCCGGAATTTCGGCGTTGACCGGCCAAGGGCAAGTGGCCGGCCAACGGGAGGCCAACGTGCAGGTTTCAAGCCCAGATGGGAAACATTCCTACAAACATTGCTAAAATTTTGCTATTTTTTTATTTAAATGAATAGAGCTGGAGCCAATTGTCCGGCAAATCCGGCCGAAGGCCAGCGCATTGCTCGAGTGTTGGCCGGCCGTTGGTTGAACCGGCAAACACCCAGCGCCAGCACTGTTGAATAGTTGTGATAATTTTCCGAAAAGCAATAGCATTAATATTTAGTTTGTTTTCAATATCAGTCTAAATATTCTATCTTGGATTTTCTAAAAAGTTCTGCCCTTCCGTATATAGTTAAGCTTGAAACCTTTCACTCTTCTTTGTGTGTATTATGGAATAATAATATTCGTTGATACATTATGCTAACGTGGGTACAATAAGCCTGCAGCTTTCAACACGTTTGTTCGTGCTATGGAATAATAACATTCAGATCTTTTGCGCTTTCCCCCCCAGCCCTAAGTTTTGATTTTTTTGACCAACAACTTTGAAATTTGGTGTGGGTGCATACTGGAGGCTGGTGAATTCAAAAATTCAAAACTTTAAAATTTTGAAAAATTTTAAAAAATTTTAAATTTTTGTTTGGTAAGCGGGGACCAAGGGAACCACAACATTTTTTGAAAAAATTTTGCTGAAAACATGCATACAAGGTTTTTCTGGGGCGCTGAGCACGAATCAGAAATCCGTTTTTCGATTCAGCTTTTCGTTAGCTCAGTATCAGCTAAAGTTGTAAGCTTAACATGTAAGCTTATACTGAGCTAACGAAAAGCTAAATCGAAGAACGGATTTCAGATTCGTGCTCAGCGCCCCAGAAAACCCCCTGTATGCATGTTTTCAGCAAATTGTTTTAAAAAATTTTTTGGTTCCCCTTGGTCCCCCCTTACCAAACAAAAATTTAAAAATTTTTTAAATTTTTTAAAATTTTAAAATTTTTGAATTTTTGAATTCACCAATCTCCAGTATGCACCCACACCAAATTTCAAAGTTATTGGTCAAAAAAATCAAAAGTTAGGGCAGGGGGGAAAGCGCAAAAGATCCTAACATTCGTCGTTGGACGTATGCTGACGTGGGCACTACATTGGAGTGATCATGTAAAGAAATGGGTCAAGTCGGCTTTCGAAATCTTATTACTTTGCGATTACCATGGCGTTTACTTTCAAACTCTTAACATAACGTTAACCGTAAAACGACTGCACAAGAAAACCAGTTCTCTGCAAGTGTAGGTGTGAAAATCAATACGTCTAAGCTAGGCCAACGACAGGCCAAACGGCCAACGGACAACAGGCCAATGACCAATTGGCCGGCCAACAGCCAACGGCCAACGAAAAGCCAACGGCCAATTGGCCGGCCAACGGCCAACGAATGGCCAACGGCCAATGGCCGGCCAAGCCAATTGGCCCAGAAATACTCGGCCAACGGCCAATAGTAGATATAAAATGGCGGTTCTGGCGCAAATCCGGAGCCGATTCTAGTTCAAAATCCATTTGCTGCAGACCATCTCAAGTGCAAAAATGGCACCCGATTTTCCGCAGTATCTCAGCTGCGGGCACCTGAGACAACAGATGTTTTTTACCGTTTCGACCCCTGCTAAAGGGTCTCATCAGACGGCTAGGCAACCGTTACGGTTTTTTCTTTTTTTACAACAATTTACTGCTTATTTTTTCAACATTTTACTGCATAACATTACAATTACCATATGCAAAACTACAATAACCATCGTTTAAAATGTAACGTTTATCATCAAAAGCACTAAGGCTAGTCTTATTTTGTACAATGCTATTGATTTCTCCTCCATCGCTTCTTATACTTCTAATCAAATGCTTATGTTGAGACCCATCAAAGAGTGTATCTTTGTATAATTGATGTCTTATTCGTCTCGATACCACATCCTTCTTAAACCCTTTCGCTCTCTTCTTTTCTTTTTCTTCTGTATCCAATATACTATACATTTTCGACCTCAACCCAACAAATTCCCAAATTGTCCTTCCCGCCATCTCATCCTTCATCTTTCCCATTACCTTCTTGTTTGTGACGCCATAGCATTTATGTTCTTTAGAATAATCACTCCCATCAAATAGATGTGCATCCTTTACCATATCTTCATAGATGTCATCTGTCTGGATACAGTAAATTAGGCTGTCGGTGTCGGTCATTAATAGGGTAGCGGTGGACCCATATTTGTGTTTCACATACTTGTAGTGGAAACTGTACATGAGCCATTTCGATAGGTCCAACACAGTAAACCCCACGTAGATGGGTTTACACAGCTCCACAGTTGGTCTTTTCATTTTTACGGCCCACAGACTTTCACCAATCGCCTTAAATCCACTGTATTCGTTCTTCCTTGTCAGTTTAGTGTATCGATCACGTCAGCAGGAAGCAAACATTTCGTCAGATAATTACCAAATGAAAGTAAGCGCTGATCAACTGGAAAGTAAGTGCTGACAAAAGCTCTGACTAACTGGAAAGTAAGTACTGACCAAATCGTGAGTGTGCGTCCAGTAAGTAAGTAATCGACAGTACGTCCAGTAAGTAAGCGATTTCGTCAGCACTTACTTTCCAGTTGGTCAGCGCTTTTGTCAGCACTTACTTTCCAGTTGGTCAGCGCTTACTTTCATTTGGTAAGTATCTGATGAAATGTTTGCTTCCTGCTGACGTGATCAATACACACACACACACACACACACACACACACACACACACACACACACACACACACACACACACACACACACACACACACACACACACACACACACACACACACGCACCCACACACACACACACACACACACACACACACACACACACACACACACACACACACACACACACACACACACACACACACACACACACACACACACACACACACACACACACACACACACACACACACACACACACACACACACACACACACACACGCGCGATGAAAATCGATGAAAAGAAGGTGACGAAACTGACAATGAAGAACGAATACAGTGGATTTAAGGTGATTGGTGAAAGTCTGTGGGCCGTAAAAATGAAAAGACCAACTGTGGAGCTGTGTAAACCCATCTACAAAGATACACTCTTTGATGGGTCTCAACATAAGCATTTGATGAGAAGTATAAGAAGCGATGGAGGAGAAATTAATAGCATTGTACAAAATAAGACTAGCCTTAGTGCTTTTGATGATAAACGTTACATTTTAAACGATGGTTATTGTAGTTTTGCATATGGTAATTGTAATGTTATGCAGTAAAATGTTGAAAAAATAAGCAGTAAATTGTTGTAAAAAAAGAAAAAGCCGTAACGGTTGCCTAGCCGTCTGATGAGACCCTTTAGCAGGGGTCGAAACGGTAAAAAACATCTGTTGTCTCAGGTGCCCGCAGCTGAGATACTGCGGAAAATCGGGTGCCATTTTTGCACTTGAGATGGTCCGCAGCAAATGGATTTTGAACTAGAATCGGCTCCGGATTTGCGCCAGAACCGCCATTTTATATCTACTGCCAATGACTTGCCGGCCATTGGCCGCACAGGCCAACGCCCAACACTATTTTGGATTCGCGGGATACGAATCTTAAGTTCCTGTTTGGAGCCAGCTTTCTGGTTCTTTGGTATAAGCTAAAGCTGCAAGCTTAAGATGTTTCAAGAAAACGAAGAAGTCAAGCGAAAGTCGAAATTCAGAAGATTCTGAGCCGTGAATATACCAACATACAACTCTTTCGCAAAATCGAGTACAAAACTTTTCAGCTCTTCCCGGTGCCCCGTGCAAATTTATAAAGTACGGAAAATTCAAATTTTGTGACATCGAAAAATATTCTAGTATTGAATCAAAATACCAAACTTTATCGAAATTGGCCAACTTTTTAAAACTTTGAACGCTCAGGTGGGGCATTAAACGGAAAGAACCGTTTTTGGTTATAAATTTAGACCTGGGGCTAATTCCATAAGATGTAGCGGATTTGCTTACTGTTTACTTGCTCACTAAATGTTAGTCAGCCTAGAAATACTACCTTAACAATACAGTTCCGGTAATAGGAGAGACGTCCTGCGTTGTAAACTGTCCCTATGGCTATTTTTGTTTTAATCTAGCATCAGAGAATTCAGTCTGTAAAACCTGTTTGGAAGTACTGATTTGATCCAGAGAACAATGTGTATG
The DNA here is from genome assembly GCA_030248195.1 of Trissonchulus latispiculum. Classification (NCBI taxonomy): domain Eukaryota; kingdom Metazoa; phylum Nematoda; class Enoplea; order Enoplida; family Ironidae; genus Trissonchulus; species Trissonchulus latispiculum. The sequence continues at coordinate 13,461 of JASAND010011894.1, forward strand.
AAATTGGAGTAAAGTTTAGTTGGCAAAATAAAAGCTGATAAATTGATCTCATTACCTGTAATAAACAACAACAAAAAACCGCAGTTGCATTTTATTTTATTTCAATTTGCCTGTATTTCAGCTCTGGAGAGAAAGTGATACAATCTATCCACGATGTCGATGGGTCTGGAGGTTATTTTTCGCCTGGAACAAAGTATTTGTTATAGCTTTGTTTATGCAGTTTTGTTAAATTTAGAATGATGCCATGAAACAGGCGGAATCCGTGTAAAATAGAGGTGCACACGGATGTAACGTATGGTTTCGTTTTGTTTTTTGTCATGTTATTTTGTTACTGTCATCTTTAACCGATTTGGCTGTCGTATCCTACCCAGTGCGCCAGTAGCTGATAGATTTACTGAACTGATACAGATTTTGATAACGCGGTGACTATAACTAAATTCTACACAAGAATCATTACGATCAGAGTTAAGCACGAGTACATAAGATAGGCAAATTATAAACATATATATACACTGAAACACTACAGTCACCTATACTAAAATGTCACCGAAGCTAACTTTTCACAGAGCACGCACACGCACACACACACTCACATGCACACACCTACACGCACATACAGACACAACACAACACACACATACACATAAACAAACATACACACACTCTCAAACACACACACACACACACACAACACACAAAGACACATATACATACATCACATGTCAACATTTAGTTTTGATAATGTCCTGTGTTTATATTATTCATTGTTATTATTATCTCGAAAAGTCTGCACTAATTTATACTTGGCTTTAAATTATACCAAGAGTACATAATAGATAAGAGTATGACAGCTGGCAGGTTCTCTGTTATCAGCTTCAGGTATATGCTATGTTCGCTAACGGCTGACCCCCCCCCCACAAATGTGTATGCTCACTTCAAAGAATTAGAACGCTATCTTTGCGTGTTAAAGCTCGCAACAGACGCACATTGAACCAACTGAGTAGTTATGTTTTCGAGCTTCAGCATGCAAGTGTACAGGCCAAACTTGTTTGAAGTGAACATACACGTTAGTGGGGGGTCAGCCGACCAGCGTGCAGAGCATGTACCTGCAGCTGCAGCAGGGGCTTGCCTACTGTCACACTCTTATATATTATGTACTCTTGATGCTCTATAAGCTTAGTTGTTGTTCTTCTGTTCCCATTTTAAA
>JASAND010011895.1:0-10168 GCA_030248195.1 Trissonchulus latispiculum
AACAAACACACTACTATAATGACAAAAGCGGAAAAGCAAGAATACAACAATGAACTAAGACGAACGAGGGGAAATAAAAGGAAAAGGTCGAAGACTGGCAGCCTAATGTAAAGTTGGAAGTGTAGGGGCAACCAAGCTTTACGGGTGGAAACTGTGCGCGTATGGAAACGACGAACCTGGAGGAGACTTATGTTCCAGTCGACCTGGGCAGATCTCGCCAAGAATTAAATAAGCCTAACGAATGACTAAAGAACTGACTAAGGGGACGAATGACTGCCAAACTACTGAGCAAGTAGAGAAACTTTGATTAAATTAAATACACGCTCAGTAAATAATAGCCTACCTAGACTTGGAAAGTAACTCAAAACCCTACCTACCTATTATACAATTCTAATAAAAGCCTAACTAAAACACCCTAATGGCTCAGCTACTGAGACCACATTTAATTAAGGGACAAGCAAAGGGAGAGACTCCCGAAAAGTACAAAAGTATCAGAAATTTTGAAAATAGAATATTCATCAACAAAACTTACAAAACAGAAATAATTAAATCACTGAGAAGCAGTTACACACAAACTGGACATAAATAAAATTTCAGACACAAGCACAAAACCATTTACGTACACAAATGTCAGTTCCAAAAGTTATTTAAACCCTTCTAAAAACTAATAACTCAAACATTTACCCCTAAGCCGTCGCGGCTGACTAAACTAGGAGACATGACGTAATCAACCCTTTCTAAAATAAACCGCAATATTAATTTATCAAATTAAAAAGGAAATTAAAACACAACTCCAATCGCTAATAATTTCTAGGTTGACCCATGAGGTCGCCTCAGAGTCTAAGTGTTAAAAGAAAAGGAATCAATAACTTACAGAAAGGGGTCCAGCAGAAAAGGTATGGCTCGTATAAAAAGACTAGGCACAGCGTAAACTAACCGACCGCACACTCCGAGAATTTAGACAAGACTGACTGGTTTTTTAAAGAGAAGGCTGAGAGAGATGCCTAGTGAATTTTGATTGGCTGAATTTGAGACCCTCTTGCAGACCCGACTATGCGCTTCCACAAGTCTAGCTCAGCAGCGCCACCTAGTCGCTAAGTGGGCTGAATAAAACACAGCGCGTTTTAACACAAGAAAACAAACACCTTTAGACTAATTTCAACCCAAATTTACACAACACATATTTCTCATCAAAAACACCACTCTTACTAAAATTTGACAATAAAATAAACTCACTAAAATTACACACATCACACTCGCACATTACACTTAATTAGAACTTAATTACAAATTAATCTAATTAGATTTTAGTCACATTTGGTGCAACCGGCCGTAAATGTTAGTCACATTTGGTGCAACCGGCCGAATGTTGTATTCGGCTGTTAAGTCTTAAGGGCAACCGAACTGTACCAACTATTTACTCGATACTAAACTCAGCTCATAACTTTTGTTAGTTAACTTCAACATGCCACATACGGCCATGCATTCCAACATAGAACGATTACAGCTAACGATCAAATCACAACACTTTATAGATTTGACCTCTAATCATAAAGAAATCTGATGTAACCAAGAGCTTCCGATAGATAAATAAATGCTCCGATGGCAGTGCATTTCCGTCAAATAATAAATCAGAAATATAGTTAGTATCGACAGTGAAATAAAAAATCTAATTTCTATATACGTATATCTGGCCTCTTTACTGTCCAATCGGAGTACATTTCGAAAAACATTTTATCAATAACTTTGTACATATTATGTTTATATTAGTGTTGGGCGAAAACGGTGTACACTTTCTTAGGGTGCGCGAAACCGTTGTACACTTTCCTGTTGAGCGAACCCCGCATGTACATTTCGAAAATGTGCGCGATATCGCTGTACACTTTCTTGCTGCGCGAATCAAGTGTACGTTTTATAAATACGCGGCTCAGCCTCTAAAACCGGGCTGGGTAGCGGACCGAACTTTCAGCCAGAACCGGGCCGCGCCCAACCCAAAATTTTCCGGGCCCGGGCCTAAACCGGGCCGGAACCCGCTACATAGCCCGGACACAAGCCTAGCTCAACCAAAGAGAATATCTAGTTCTTACGTTGAATTCGACGGGTCAAGAGATTACGAAATGAACTTAAGTGAACTGAAGTTAAACTTTTTAACTCCACTCTTATTACTCACGCGCGAAATGGCCCTAAAATAAGTAACAGCGATAAGAACCTAGCATAATTATCATGTTATCATGCCTTCGTAAGAAAAATCTACTACATATGAAAGCAACAAGGTGCCTTGCTTTTATAAAAAGTTAGCAATAGGGAAGCAAATATTTCACGGAGAACCAAATATTTCACGAAACCGGGCCTGGTAGCGAGCTATGGGCTTAGCTTTGGAATCTGGACTTTGCTAGCGGGAGCCCTCTTGGGACATGGCCCGGCTAAAGATTTAGGCCTGGGGCCTGTTGCATAAAACACTACTCAACATTCAGTAGCTATTCAGTAGTCTAATAGTTGGTAGTTCAGTGGTGGATTCTGTTGCATAAAAGTCAGTACTACTGAAGTGCTACTGAAACCCATTTCAGTAGTGTTTCAGTAGTGGTTTTCGCCAATTTTCAGTAGTGCCTGTTGCATAAAATTAAGTAGTACTAACTATTTACTACTGAAACGTAATAAAAAATTCAGGAGTCCTACACCACTGATAGAATTCATTCAGTAGTAGCATTATTATCGTTCAACGATAATAATAATTTGCAAAACATGAATTAGCATCACCAGTTATTAGTTATTTATTATGTAGATTGTAATGAATGTGCTAATATGTGGTTGAAACTTATAACTTAATCAGATTATTTTGTATTGCCTGAAAAAACTAAAATTTTTCAACTCCTCTTAATTTCTTGCTAAGACAATTATTGTGTATTGTATAAGAAAGAAAAGCTGAATTGTATAAGAATACTAACGGTATACCTATTTACTTCTAAATTCTAACGTTATGTGCACTACTGAAACAGACTACTGAAACTCTTTGCGAAAACGGAATTCTTCAAAAGCTTTTACTACTGAAATACTGAACTATTGAAATTAAGTAGTCCAATTTTTCAGTAGCCGTTTATGCAACGGAATTTTCAGTACTACTGAATTCAAATTCAATAATTCAGTAGTTCAGTAGTCAAGTACTACTGACTTTTGGATCCACGACGTCGACAAGGAGTGGTCCGTCAAAGCTAAGTTATTTCTTATAAATCTTTTGTTCTTTTGTCACGAATTTAATATTTTATTTGATTTAGTGCATTTGAAGACATTGAATTTTGGGTTGTAAGCTAAGTTTGCTTATATTTCCTTAAACGAATTTTGGAGTTGACAGGTGTTTCACCTGATATATACTTGGGCTACAGATTTCGTAGAATTTTCGAACTTTCAAATCCAATAACGACATGCCATATCGACATATGCGTATTGTAACCCTGCTGTACTTTACAGTATCTCAATGCCTTTTCGTCGGCATATTTGGTGTTAATGACCTTCGACAAACCACCACGACTGTTACGAATACAAAGCATTTCCGCCACTGATACAATGTCAGACCGAAGTTTCCGCTGAAATTAGGAACTGCAGGCTATACTTTTTTGCCTATCCAACATCGACAGTCCAGTGGTCACTTTCGGTGGTTCCTGTGGAGGATTGCTCGCCTCCTGGCTCAGAATGGTTACTAGGCTGAGCGAATCAATGGATCCCCTCCTGCGCCAGGGGTTATCAGGCGCAGGCAAAGTGATCTGTCAAAATGGAAGTGGATGAGCTAAGTCACATTAGTTTATTAAATTAGGTTTAATTATCTACCAGCATTTCTTTAACGCCACGCACAGGTCGATCGGAGGGGAATGTTGATGTACCCTCTGCACTCATCGACCACAAACACGGAAGTTGGGATCCTTAGGATCCTAAATCGGGCGACAGATCTACTCAGACAGTCGTTCGTGCCGGCGCCAGCAGGAGCCGCAGATAGCAATTCAGGGGAACCCTTGAATTCCCCCCCTTCCCGCCTATGTCATTAATTGTCCGAGAGTTAAGGGGCGGCCGCCTTCGGGTGGAGCTGCCGAGGTGCGTTCATCACATAGACGGTGATGGACAAATCTCCAGCCTTGGTAAACGCCTCGGGTAATTGTGAAGACAATTATTCGGTGTCAGCCAAACACCCTTCCCCAATAGTCAAAATTTAAAATTATCGTGGCTGACACTACTCCTAACAGGTGCACATCCAACTGGAGTGGGGCGTACGAAAAAAAAAAGTACTACTGACTTTTATGCAACAGGCCCCCGGGCCAGCTCAGTTCAATTTCCTAGCGAAATAACTCTAATAGATACATATCTGCTATAATATCGTGAGCATAATTAAGATATAACATCGACCTATGTGAATAAGAAGCCGGCCGGCTAAGAGCCATGTCTCCAAGCAAGTCATTTTATTTTCAACTTCGATTTAAAAATATGCTTCCATAGGAAATCGACAAATTCAAATTCACGATTATAAATCGTCCCAACAGTTAATAACAGGAAAACAAATCCAACAGTGATGTGGGCTAAACTATTGAATACGCCATCACAGCAAAACAGTACCTAAATAAATAAAAAAGAATGAGTAACACACAAATAGCAGTATGACAAGACGTATTTCCAAAGTACACGATATAATGGCTGGCGTCTCCTTTCAATTTTATCAGCTCACGCAATAATTCATACAGTAATATATCCCAGGGGGGAGGGTTGATCAAAACAATTTTTGAGGGGCTTGTACCATGAACAAAAATCAACCAAACTTTTCATAAAATTTACTTTATGAGTAATGCAATCTGCAATTTTTTAAAAAGCTTTCAACAAAAAGTTGTTTTTTCGGTGAAAAATTCCTGTTTTTCGGTGAAAAATTCCTGTTTTTCGGTGAAAAACTTTGGTTGATTTTCATGAAAAATTAACAGAAATAACTTCAGAAATTCTGGCGCAGCTATGGTGATAGTGGAAACATCTGTAATTTTTTACCCATTGTGAATACTGGTAAACAGCCTTAAGTTTTCAGCGAGCGCGATTAGCTCGCTCTTGTTTGTAGTTCAACCGGCAAAGGGCTGCGAAGTCAAGTAATTTTAAGTTTTGTAAAGTGCAGTCGGCCTACTTCATAAAACAACTGTAGACTACAATTCTCTATAATTGTAGTTAGTTGGGTGGTTTCATATAATACTTGCCTAACATGTGGGTCCTAATTGTAAGAATTGTAATTCCAATTGTAGAGAATGTTCGGTTTCAAGAAACAAACACACCTGTAGCTCTACAATTGTAGAAGGGAGCGCTTCATAAACCTCAAATTGTAGGCCAACTGTTTAGCTATGAAATGAAGAGTTGTATTATTAATGAAAATTTCAGAATTTAGGTAAATACCAAAATACATTTAAACAATTAGTAGTATAAAAGGTAAACAAAAAATTTAAGGGCTTGCACATTGTGGATTCGTAAATATACAATTCCCTAAAATTGTAGTTACAATGTCTAAGACTGCAAGATTGTAACTATGAATTTACAATTGCTACAGTTGTAATTATAGTTATCACAATTGCACCTACAACCTGTAAACTGTGATTGTAGGCAGGAGTGCAGGACTACAATTGCAAAATTGTTGGAAAGCCTACAGTTGTCATGAAGTCACAAATTTGTGAAATTTTAGAAACGCTGCTATAATTGTGACAATCTACAGGCCTGCAATTGTAGTTTTATGAAATAGGCTTCCGTTCCATCGAAACCATTCCAGTGAGATTTTGTGGTTAGACGTATTCCTCAAAAGTAAAAAATCTCTAAGACAACGTTAACATTAATTTATTAGCAAATTGTTATAGCAATCAGTTTGTCTAGAGTTCTGAACAGAAATAAAAACCCGACTTTCAAATGCAATACATGCACAGGTGGACAAGGGGGGAAAGGGGGGGAATTTCCCCCCCCCCCCTCGGCGAAGTCGCCCACAAGGGGTCTCGAAATTGCTCCCACAAGGGATAAGAAAATTGGCCACAAGGGGTAAGAAAATTGCCCAAAAAATAGGTTTCACGACTAAATTTTTCCAAAATTTTCCGGCTTCGCCGGAATTTTTCATTACAAATCACAATTTCTTGCTAAAAAACGTCCGAAAAACGTTGTTTTAGCTAAAACATCGCTGTTTTTTATTAAAAAACGGCAAAAACGCTGAAAAACCGCTTTCAAAAGTACTAGTAAGAAAAATCGCTCTCACAAGGGGTACCCAAATTTGCTTCCACAAGGGTCAGTGAAATTTGACCTCCCGTTCAGGTATGAATACATGTATGAACTCCATCTTACAGATAAAACACCGCAAGTATCCCACCTCAGCTTTTAAACTATCAAAATTGTTTTAACTTGGAAATGTGTAAAAATTTACAAAACAGAAGGTAGCAAATTGGCACAACAAGACCCCAAAAATAGAACTCCTACTTTTGTTTGCTGTACTCAGAAGGCCTGTGACATGAATATATCTAGATCAAATTCATCTGTGGTGGGCCACTATATCTTGCATGTTTCTGCTAAGGCATCCATCTGCGGACTGTTCCGTTTTCGATGCTTTAAGAGCTGATATTGACGAAATGACCAAACGCTATCCATCTGCCTATTTCATTTCAATGCACACAATCCGACATGGTTGACGTATTCTAGGGTTTTGAACCAAGCGGGTGAAGCTTTTGCTTCTTCCCTCGGTTTGTCCCAGATTGTAACCTGGGCGCCTACTGGGTATTTTAGAAAAAATAGGAAAAAATATAGGAATTTTTCGCGAAAAAATAGGAAAATATAGGAATTTTTCTAGCAAAAAATAGGAAAACATAGGAATTTTTCCAGCGCAAGTATGCCGTCAATTTTGGTCAAATTTCGCAAAATTTCAACGACAAAATGTCAGTAACCTAGACTTATTATACGGAACTTTTCTCGAGGGGAACTTGAGGGGATTTTCGAAAATTTTCTAAAAATATGTTAAAATCTGTATGACATTATGGATACAGTTCGTGGATAAAGTTTTTGATTTTAGTTCAACGACGGCAAAAATCAAGTAACCGGCAAAACCGGAAAATTTTTTAAAATTTAAACTTCTTAGTGTTTTTCTGGGCAAACTTTGATATATACGTATCAACGGAGAGTGTTTTTGAGCATTCTATGTTTTAAGAGGAGCATTTTAGGAGGGGGCGAGTTTGAGGACGGCGCTGCAAAAGCATATATATGAAGCTTGAAGCTGAAGAAGCTATAGGAAGAATACGAAGCTGGAAAAAATTTGGAAAACTGAAGAAAATCCTAAAGAAACACTCAAAACTTTAGTTTCGGCAGTCAATAAAACCCTAAAATGTAAGCAAACGGCCAAAGAAAGGAAAATTGTTTGAAATTGCGGTTTGGAAACATTTATGGAATTTTAAAATAAAAGCAAAAAGAAAAACTAACTTCGGAAAGAAAAGTGGAAAACATAAAAAGAACAGCGCAAACATATTTCAGCACGACGCCAAGATCAGAACATTATATAATTGAAAAGGAAGAAGGGATCTAAGGGTGGCAGCCCCCATCAAAAGCTTGAGGTTTCTGGATAATTCAAGCTTCAAAATCTATTTTTTCCGAGCGATTCTGGTAAAGATCTTGGGTTATTATATTGTGTATATACTTGGCTGTCTAAACTGGTTAAGTATGTAAGTATATCCACAACTCTGTACAACGAATGCATACACACGTATATAACTTCATACAACACCGAGTGCGGTTATTGTAGTAAGTATATACGTCTTCAAACCACATTTAGGAAATTTGTTAATGTTGAAAGAGTCTCATTATATAAACTGTTACTAGGTATTCTAACTCGGATAAGTATATATGAAAGGAGCCTATGTATTTTCTAAAATTTTCTTCAAAGAAGTATCTGAAACACGTTTAATTTTCATCTGAGATAACTGAAAATTACTACTCAAAGCCAAAACTTTTTAAGAAACTTTACGCAGAGCTCCGAAGAAAGTTGCGGAAATTCCAAAAAAGTGCGGAATTTCGGAGTTTTTCACAAAAACACAGGCGACCCCACCGTAGCGTAGATCTCCAAATTTTTGCTATTTTTCAGAAAAAAAAGTGTGTGTATCACGGTTTTTTTTGGGCAAAATTGGGGGCGTTTGCCCACTCGGCCAAAAGTTTGCCCACTCAAATTTAAATTTGCCCAGCAGTTTGCCCACTGAAAAATTGGACCACAGAGATAAAAGAAGTGAACATTTCTATTACGGTTTTATTGCTAATTTTCAAAAATCTTCAAACTTTTTTCTGGGGTTCCTATGTCACTGCTAAATTGTAACTTGATTAGCTTCACTTCACTTCACTTATTGTATTTCTAAATAATATGTCTCCTCGAAATGTTGCAAAATTTGTATTTGTAAAAAAAAGATAGAATGTATTTATAGAAAAATGCAACTGCAGAAAATCGAAACTCAAAACATGTGCAAAAATATCAAAATTTGAAAAATTCGTTCAGCCCCAGACCCCCTGCTGTTGTTTTAATATGTATAAGAACCCTGCATAGCATAAAAACTACGATTGCTTAAGACACAATTAAAGAAAACGACAGGAAATTCGATGGTATGGAATAAAACACGTTATTAATTAAAGCAAAAGTTAAAATTAAGGTTAAAAACCGTTTAGCGAAATTTTGTAATTTTGCCCACCGTCTCTAAATTTGCCCCATTCAATCCTAAGTTTTTACTAAAATGCCCACTGGCCGTTTTGAAAAAAACCCTGGTGTGTATATATAACTACCGAACTTACTCTCAGTTTTTCTCTTGTAATTTTCTTGCCAACAACTTTATATACCTACATTCAGAGAGTGTCTAAAAGCAGATTCCTTATAAATGAAAATTTACAAATCCAAATTTACAGAAAAACTCGAAATTTCACCAAACATGTACATAAGCTGGAGTTGCTGACGAGAATTGAGACTCTGCTACTGTTAAAATTTAGTTGATCAAATTAAGTTTCTATGCAATTAAAACGGCTATGTACGTATATATATATACAGTAAAATGTACAGCTGGTTGATTTTGACCATTCCTTGACAGAATGAAGGACAATTATGGTGCGTCGAAGGCGTAGTACTTCGTCGAAGTGGACGTCCGATCTGTAACTCAAACTTTTAAAATGAAACCAGTTAAGGGTTTGCTTCAGAGACTTACCTTTGCTGGAAAAATGGGTTATGATGGATTTTGAAAAAATATATTAACGGAAACCTTTAAAAAGATTAATCTGGTATATGAAGTATATATATATATATCAGGGTATTTTTTAGGGAATTTTTCATGAGGGGGGTTTTCCCGGGGGGGGGGCGGGACGGGGGGGAGTTTTTTGCAAAAAAATGAGCTAAAAATTGGTATTTTTGGCGTATTTTACACGTAGAAAGACAAAAAGTTCTCAAAAAATGCCAGGATTTAAGCTAAAAATAAGCCATTTTTACCAAAAAAATCTCCGGCGGAGGCCGGAAAATTTTTGAAAAATTAGCCTATTTTTGGCAAAAATTCGGGCCCCCAAAAAATCCCGGGGAGCAAAAATCCCGGGAGGAGGCGATTTCGGGGGGAAGGCATTTTCGGGGGAAGGTCAATTTCAGGGGGGGGGGGGCGCCCCCCCCCCTGTAAAAAATACCCTGCCATATTTCAGTATATACGTAGCGTTTTCAGAGAATTTACTGGGACTTGGGAGGGGCTAATTCAATCTAAAGCGTCTTCGCTCGAAATGATGTGAAGTCCTCTCGAAAGTTTCGAAGAAACGAAAAGCTTAAAAACCTTGGAGAATGTACTGATTTCGGGCTTTAAAGCGATGCACAAAAGCTCTTTCAATTCCAACTTCTAAACTTGTCATAAGTATAGAGTTTCAAAAATCACTGAACAAAAAGATACCAGAATTCCCCCAAAGAAACGTTATGCTAATGTGTGGGGTACAGCGCATATATATACCACTTGCTTGAGAGACAACTTCACCAAAACAAATCCCTGAAACATTGATTGTTTCAAAGGTGAGAGTTAAAATTGACATAACAGAAATAAAGCAGAAAATGCTATTCCAGCGGAGCTCGAAATTTTTTGAGAATTCCCAACTGGAAGGTATATATGAATATAAAACAGAAAACCTTACTGATGTT